>OMMV01225388.1:0-12742 GCA_900302635.1 Chatrabus melanurus | reverse complement strand
TCTATCCCTTGACCACAGTGTACCCCATCTTCTGATGGCTACTTCCAGCAGGATAATGCACCATGTCATAAAACTCAACTCATCTCAAACTGGTTTCTTGAACATGACAATGAGTTCACTGTACTCCAATGGCCTCCACAGTCACCAGATCTCAATCCAATGGAGAACCTTTGGGATGTGGTGGAACAGGAGATTCGCATCATGGATGTGCAGCCGACAAATCTGCAGCAACTGCATGATGCTATCATGTCGGTATGGACCAACACGATGCCTCAGTTGTTAGCACTCTTGCCTCACAGCAAGAAGGCCTGGGGTTTGAGTCCCACCATGCCCAGTTCCTTTCTGTGTGGAGTTTACATGTTCTCCCTGTGTTTGCGTGGGTTTCCTCCGGATGCTCCGGCTTCCTCCCACTTCCAAAGACATGCATGTTAGGTGAATTGGTGACTCTAAATTGACCATAGGTGTGATTGAGAGTGTGGCTGTGTTTGTCTGTCTATGTGTGGCCCTGCGATGGACTGGTGACCTGTCCAGGGTGTACCCCACCTCTCACCCAATGACCACTGGGATAGGCTCCAGCACCCCCCGTGACGCTTAATTGGAGTAAGCGGGTATAGAAAATGAATGAATGAATGAATCTCTGAAGAATGTTTCCAACACCTTGTTGAATCTATTCCACAAAGAATTAAGGCAGTTCTGAAGGCAAAAGGGGGTCCAATCCGGTACTAGCTAGGTGTACCTAATAAACTGGCCAGTGAGTGTATATGTTTAACTGAAGTAATGAAATTACTCAAATTTGCCCATGAATGTCTACAAAACTGCAACAAATGGTTTGAATTTGTTGATATATCAGAATCTGTCAGATTTCTGTTGGTTTCGAATGAAACTATTACAGACATTTCAAATTTAGGAACTGATGGAAACAAGAGGTGTAGTTTGCCTCATCTCATTATCTCCACCCTTTGATGGACGAGGGCGGAGATAATGTCATTGTCCTCTTTGTGCTTTTTCAATGAGATTTTGTGAAGAGATGTTGCTTGAATCAGGAAGGAGTTTATTCAATTCAATTTTAAGGTAGATCCGACATGATTCAAAATCTTTGATGTCTTTCTTTAACATTACCTGCTCAGGCATAACATTTACACACTGGAAGTACCTGCTTCTTTAAGGAGCAATCACACTATGAACGCAGGGCAAAGTCGAGAAAATTGGCCAAGCATCAGCAAAACTCACATTACCGGAGTTTGGTAGTGAACCTCAAACACAACATGGCGTCCCACAACATGGTGCTAGCGGAGGCTGGCATTAGCCAGCGCTCCATTAGAACAAGTGGGACTTTTGCCAATGTGGCAACGTGCGGGAGAGGGGTTCGACACACCACTGTCGAGTGATTCTGAGCAGGCAGAGTGAAGCAGCACCCAAACGTTAGCCAGCGTAGACAATTACACCAGTAACTTTGGTTAGCGGAGGCTAGCGGATGCTAACAGATGCTAACGGAGGCTAACTTGGTAGTAGCGGAGATTAACTTTCTCTAACCATCTCCAACGTAGCCAGAGGTACGACAGCAAACGGGGAGGAATTTTAAACGTTGAAAATTTTTGGACGCAGTCGGTGTTCATCGGAGGAGGATGGCAGAGGACAACGGAGCCCAGCGGCGGCTAGCAGAGCCTAGCGGACACCGATGTTTGCAAATACGTTTGTCTACGTTGGCCCAAACGTCTAGGTGTGACTGCGTCTTTACCAAGCACTGCCAATATATAGACTGGGGTTCGATTCCAGGTCTGTGTCTGTGCTACCGGTCTGTGTCTTTGGTCAAGCAATTGCATCTGGATTGTCCCAGTCCACCCATCTGTAAATGGTACCAGCCTTGGCTGGGGAATCATTTGCTTCATACTACAGTATCCGGGGATAAGCACCAGCTCCAATGAGCTTCAGGGCCCATATAGAGCTTACTTCTACTTCTTCAACATTATGAGATAGGGGATTTCAAGACCCAGCCTTATGAGATCACAAAGATTTAGGCATGTCCTGATGAAATGCCTAATTCTGACGTCAAGCTTGCCCTGCCTGATGGTGTCACAAAGATCTACAGACCACAGGTTATAGCCCTCCTCTGTCAGTTGGTGGAGGTGGTGGAGTCTCTGAGTGCACGTCTACTTTCTCCGTTGCAGCGTTTCAAATTGATCGGCATCAAACAAGCACATGAAAAACAACAAAAACTAATTAAGGCTACACTTTCCAGCATCAACACTATTAGAGTAGTAGCCATCTACTCTTGGTGTTTAAAGTTATTTGCTGCAACTGATTTAAAGAAAACTCAATGCTTAGGCTTGATCAGGTTTTATTAAGTGTCCCAGTGTTTTGGACCCACTTTTCTTTCATATAAACTAGAAAAAAATGTAATAATAGCTGATAAAGCAATCAAGAAACCAGACCAAATCTTTGTGTACTCTTTCTCAACAGCTGGAAAGCTTTTACTGTGAAGTGTTTGCGCTGTAATTAAGTGAATCAGAGACCAGTGGGGCCTTTTTGTTTGGGGTGTGGAAACTAATGCTGCATTCACATGCTGACAGCAAAAAAAAACAAAAAAACGGTTATAATAGTTGTAATATGAGAATCACTGCCATGTGCATCAGCAGACAGTAAATAAACATGTGAATGAGCAGTGTGCAGTGTTAATGAGATGGACAGTAATTTACTTAATTGACATCTACAACCACATTTTATCATTTTGTACAATGTCTTATTAAAACAGGATGCTCTGGCTCTGATTGTTGCTTAAAATGTCATCTTTTTTATTGTTACAACTTGATTTCACTCAATAATATCACGCAAAAGGGGGCAGAATCTGTGAAATTTACTCAGTGAATTCTGGCATTTGTCAGGGATGTGTTTTGCCTCCTACTCTGTTTTTCAAGTGCTGCAATCAGTGTATCCATTGATTCTGCAAAGATCACAGCATCGTCTCCGAAATCAAGGTCCGTAAACCCTTCCCTGCCAACAAAGGCTCCTAAGCTGCTGGTTTCCACAACCATACCCAACACCCAGTCCATGCTAGCATTGAACAGTGTAGGAGCCGTCGATATTTCGATCGGTGAGAATTAACTGGTTCTATGTCCACTTTTGCCAAAGGTAGAGTTAATCATGTCAGTACATTATAGAATCATATAGGTCTGTGTTACCTATATATGCACACAGACACATAAAGTTCAATGTCTTGAACATTGGTTTCATGTCAGAAGGGTCTGTGTTCATTGTTAACACTGTTTTCATTATGAACTGATCTCTTTTATAATTGGGAAATGTTTTACAGACTTTATGCTAGATAGGCTCTTTAGTTCAGCTGGTGTTTCAGGTATAGGTTGGCATCGGCCAATTTGTGACTTTGTTGTCTAAATCATTACGGTTGTTATGCTAATTTCTGAAAGGTCCTGTTTCTACAGTTTCACTATTTTCATGATGCAGTGTTCTCCTTTATTTTTGGAAATGCCGTATGGATAATGTGCCAGATAGGCCTTTTAGTACAGCTGGTGTTTCAGGTATCGGATGGCCCAGAGATAGACCAACTTGTGAATTTGATGTCTAAGTTAGTCATTAATGCTGTTATGTTATTTTTTTTGAAAGGTCTTGTTAGGACAATACCAACACTGCTTTTGAAATAAAGTGTTTCAGAGATAGGTTATTTGAGCTCTTGTAAGTAAATTTTGACACCTTTCTCTTTTAAAGCAATTATGATGGAGATAGAAGTTGGCAATTCTGAAGGTAACTGAAATAAAGTGAAAAAATGTACAGAGTGGACACAGGACCCTTTAACACACTGTAAAACATTGTTTTCAGAATGCAGGAGTTCTATCTCCATATTTGACACTAAGATTTTTGACTGAATGAAGATTAAAATTGGAATAATAATAAAGTATGTCTACTTCTCATATATTACAATCATTCCATGCAAAAAATAAAATAAAATACGGCCCAGCTCTCTTTATGTTGGACATCTGATTGGCCAAAATTTCAAACCTATTTTTCTGAAAATAATACAAAATGGACATGGAACCACCTGATTCTCAGCGAGTGATTTGGAGGATGCTGCGATGCATGGTACCAGCACATGCTCCCAGACCTGACCTGACCTGACCTAGCCTGAATAATCACCCAAGTTATTCCTGTTCGTCTGATGTTAAAACAGGTTTCTCTGCACTAAAATAATGAATCTCTCATGGTCCATCTTTCTCTCGCACATTAATGCAAGTCAACGTCTTGTTTGTCCTAATCATTGCAGCAAGCTGAAAGCATTTCAAATTTTTAACTTTCGACAGCACGTACCATCACGGTGTGTGGCTGCTGCTCTCTGTCAGCTTCATATTGAAAACAATCCAACATCCGGTTTACCGTCTGCTGTACACCGCCAACATGTGAATGCAGGAGTAAAACAAAACTCAATGTGACGCACCAAAGTTATCCACATTCTGACCAATTCAAGTTGCAGCAAACGCTAAAACAGCTGTTTTTGCCACAAAGCTGTTCATTTTGACTATTCCAAACGTGCAGCAGAAGTGTTTGAAAAATGAACTAAAAGGGCATTGCAGTTCTCCCAGCCTGTATTACTGTGCTTTAGAACACCTGGCTAATTCCTGCAATATACTTGTATGATTGACAAGCTTTGAGCATCACCTCCCACCCGATCTGCGATGCTGCCCCTGGTTGAGAAAATCCCTTCATTTAAAACATGGATTGGCCCCGACAGTTAAAGTGGCTGCTGAACAAAGGAAAAAGAAATATGAGAGCAATGCCTCTTAAACCATCATTTTAAGATGACCTTGCCCTTCTCAGACAAAAAGCCTTTGATGGACTCAAAATTTAACTCAAACAAATATTGCTTTTTGCTGACAAACCTAATGCTGCGTCATGCTTTTAAAAGTGAAACACGCGGCTCACTCTGCAGACGTGTGTTTGGAGAGCGTTCGTCCTCTGCAGTTTTTGAGACACTGACAAACCCATATGGCATGCCAGTAATGTTGATCGATGTCCACCGCTGTGCACACCACTCAAACTGTAGTGCATAATGAGACGGAGCAATCTAACGTTTCACAAAACCCCTCACAGTGATCTCTTTACTATCCTTCTTGAAAGGTATCGGGTCGCTTTTCCAATCAAAATAATACCACTTTCAAAAACACAGAGCATCACAGAGTGCTTTATAAAAAATGCCGGCCCTCATTGTGCTATTCTTAGGGTTCCCCTTAGAGCCACTATCTAATTGAAGCTGTGGTTATATTTCTGAAGCGATCCTCCACACAGATTTTTTTCATGAGGCCTGTGAGTAAGTGAGATTCCCTGTCTGGGTATCCGCGGCTGTTCTTCGACATGTCCCGGGACTCCTTCTTGTCGGTGAGGGCTTCATTAGCTGGGAACGGGAGGTGGCATCAGAGAGAGAACAGCTGTTTAGCCAAATCACGTGCATTGTTAGCCAGCCTTCTCCGTATGCCTAACTGCCGAAGTCCGTCCCCTAGCTGCTAATAGAATGCTCATTAAGAAAAGGGAGGGCGACTCGATGGGAAACAGCGCCACTGTGCAATTGCTCCAGCAGCTACTCCTCCTCTCCCTCTGCTCTCTATTAAACAACGAACCAAGCTTCCCTTTGTAGATCAACTGCTGTTCCAGCACATGTTGACCTCTGCCCCCAAGCCCATGGAGAAGAGGGTATTTATTTATTTGTATAGCTATTTTCAGGCAGTTGTTGTAAACTGCTTGAACACACCGATACAAAAAAAAATTCAATATAAAAATTTATGTACACCCTCAGTAAAAATAATAATAACATGTGAATAAAAACTAAACGCATTAAGTAGAATTACAGGAACTGACACAATAAAATAATAAAATGTAGTAGTTAGTTAACTGATGCTGTGTTCCATTTACCTCGGAATTCGTAAGTCGTAACTGGGAATGACGTCACACCCGAGGTAAACGCGTTCCATTTGCCACACAGCACCGCAAGTCAGAAATAAGCTGGACGCCTCCAAGATTTTGGAGTACAGAGTGTTACAAAAAATATGCGGCCCGCCAACGAGACCTTATGTACGAGAAAAGATGCCGCAGGAGTAACATTAGTGTTTCAGTTTACTGCTTGGTTTGTAGCGTGGTGTAGCTTGTCATTGTTAGCAACATCTACCGGGTTACACAACACATTTCGCGCATAAACATGCCGCAGCAACATGTCCACATACAGCAGTAGGACAGTACAGTGTGCATGATTTATTAAATTAGACACAAAAAAGACAGAACTGCTAAAAACAGTAAAAAATTACAGCTTTCACAACTGTTGCTGCATGCTGGGAGCAGCCATCATGGATTCTGAACTTGGGGTATGTGGGGTTTGAACGAGTTGACGAGTTGGAATTTCGACTTCAGGGGGCATAACTGGGAAATTCCGACCTTCAAGTACAAATGGAATGCACCATAATTCCAAACAGCAAAACCTTAAAATCTGATGAGCAGGAAGCCAATGCATCGACACCAACACTGGACCAGTTGAGGACTTCTGTTGCTAGTGTGTGACAGACCAAGTCAGGTCAAGTCTGGGAGCATGCGTTGATGCCACGCTTTGCTGCATCCACGACACCACGGAACCACCCTGGGTCCTGGATGGCAACCACCCAGACAGACAGCCGGTCCATCCCCACATCTCTAAAATTAATTTGTGACAGACCAGAAATCAGAATATTGCAGTAATCTATTTTAGAGGAAACAAATCCATGAATTGGTGTCTGTTCAACAACCATGGGCAGTGTAGGCCAAATCTTTGCAATATTATGCACTGAGTACACTCTCTGGCACCATGCATTGATGTGCCAGCTCGGGAATATGAAGCTCTTGTGGCATCTAATTTTCAATAGTACTGCTGGCCCTTTACATCCTCATGACTCCTTCTTCGACTCTTCTATGACAATGTGTTGGAAGACCCGATCAGTGGTATCTATGTTAAGAAAATCATGCTTCTCTGGGTGCGTAGGCCCCTAAAATTTTAAATCTTTAGACAGATAAATTTGATTCCAGTTGATTTAGGAGCTCCAAATGATAGTGCCAATGTTCAGTTTTGTAAATTCATCAAAACATTAAATCATAGGCCACCAAGTCATAGTTGTCAATGCTGGTGTTAAAGCATGATCTAGTCATGTTTGCTTTCTTAGATATGGCTGAAGCCAAGTGTCTAAGTCCCATTAAGCCTTTTGCCTCTTCATGTTGCATGAGATGCAAGACCAAGTGGAAGGGTGGCTTCATAGGTTGTATTTTACCTTGAAACAGAAATTGTGTTTTGAGTTCAGTGTCTTCAAATCTTTGGTTTTAGGTTTTTTTTAATCATGATCAAAGCAGCAACATTTGAGTTGCTAAACTCACATAATTTCTCTGATTGTACGTGTCAATAGAGTTCTGATTGTGGGGAATTTTAAAATGCATATTAATTAGCCCTTTGATCCTTTATGCAGAGCTTTTTTAACAGTGCTGGATATGTTTCATTTTGCCATTATGTGCAGCACCCCAATCACAGTAATGGAAACGCTGGATTTGAGTCTTCATTATTTATTGGATCAGCAGCTTTAATAGGACTTATGATTGGAATACCTAAGGTCCTTGGGTCCCTTTCAGGTCAGGATGGCTCAGTGGACAGTAATACTAATAATCTTTGTTCATCATTGCACAGCTTGCTGGATGCAGTTGCATCAGTGAAGATTAGACAGCAGTGCCTGCAAAAACAGATGCCATGGCGATTTTTAGATTTATTTCTATTTCATTGCATACAGTATAAACCCAAGATATTTCATGTTTTGTGTGTTGTCAACTTCATTTCAGTTGTTAATATATATCCATTGCTGCATTGAAGACATGTAACACATTCCAAAAAAAAGTTGGGACACGAAGGCATTTACCACTTTGTAATGTTGCCAATCCTTCTTACAACACTTTAAAGACGTTTTGGAACTGAGGATACCAAGCGCTGAAGCATTTCAGGTGTAATTTTGTCCCATTATTCCTGCAAACACATCATCATTGTTGCATTTTTTTTGTTTCAAAATTCTACAAACATTCTCTATCAGGGACAGGTCAGGACTGCAGGCAGACCAGTCAAGTATCCGTATTGTCTTCTTTCACAGCCATGCCTTTGTAATGTGTGCAGAATGTCTTGCATTGTCTTGTTGAAAAATGCATGGACTTCCCTGGAAAAGATGTCATCTTGAAGGCAGCATATGTTGCGCTAAAATATTAATGTTCTTCTCTGCATTAATGCTGTCATCACAGAAGTGTAAATTACCTTTGCAAAGGGTACTGACACAACCCCATACCATGGCCGACCCTGGCTTTTGGACTTGTTGCTGATAACAGTCTGTATCATCCTTTTCATCTTTCGTCCAGAGCACACAGCGTCCATTTCTTCCAAAAAAAAAAAAAGATCTGGAATATTGATTCATTTGACCACAATACACATTTCCACAGTGTGATGGTCCAACCCCGATGCCTCTGAACCCAGAGAAGTCACCGGCGCTTTTTGACAAGGTTAAAATAAGGCTTCTTTTTTGCACAGTAAAGTTTTAAGTGGCATTTGTGACTGTAACTCTGTATTGTAGTGCTTGACAAAGGTTTCCCAAAGTAATCCCTTGCCTATGTGGTTATATCAGCTATTAATGAATGACGGCTCCTGATGCAGTGCCGTCTGAGGGATCGGAGCTCATGAGTGTTGAGCTTAGCCTTGCGCCCTTGCCCTTCATGCACTAAAATTCCTACAAATTCCTTAAATCATTTAATAATTCACTGTGGAGGGAGAAATGTGCAAATGCCCTTCCAATCTTTCTTTGAGAAACATTGTTTTTAAATATTTTAATAATTTCCACGCATTTGTTGACAAACTGAAAATCCTCTGCCTATCTTTGCTCCTCAAAGACTCAGGTTTTCATGGATACTGCTTTTATACCAAATCATGATTACAGTTACCTGTTGACATCACGTGTTTACAATAACATCATTATTTAATTTTTTTCCTTCATTACTAGCCCTAAATTGCCCCCGTCCCAACTTTTTTGGAATGTGTTGCAGGCCTGACATGCAGGAATGGATGTTAACAAATTAAATGAAGTTGACCACACAAAACATGAAATATCTTGTGTTCACACTATCTGTGATTTTTGTTGTTGTTTGTTTGTTTTGTTTTTGCATTTTCCATACTGTCCCAACTTTTTCTGATTTGGGGTAGTAAATGTAAATGTCAGAGCGTATACAGCATCACTCAAGGCTTACCAAATGTGGAATGATTGTATGGGTAGGTATAAACATGCCTTATGGGTGAGTGGGGGCTCTATGGTAAATTAGAGGATATTAAAAATAAAATATCCCAGCCTTCTCTAGCCATGATAGGAAATCCTCCAATGCCATCAATTGGGCCTCTGACTTAAAGCTTATGATACTTGTTTCCTTTCAGAAATTGTCTGACATTGCAATGGGTTCTAAATGTACTACTTGTTTTCTTGATGTGGTGCCAACTAGCCTTGTAATGGATCTGTGGTTAAGACTTCAGCCCTCTTTGCTGAATATTGTTAACTTATCGCTTACCACTGGACATGTTCCTGCAAGCTTTAAAATAGATGTGATGAAGCCTCTTCTTAAGATACTGAGTCTGGATTCTGGGTTGCTGGCAAACTATAGACCTAATTCCAATTTATCATTTTTTCAAAGTATTGGAAAAAGTGGTTGCTAAGGAGCTCATCCACATTTGTTGGACACATTTGATTCATACCTTTGTGTCCTTCAGAAATGATTATTCAAATGTATTTATTTCTGGTTTATCACAAAAGAGTAAAAAAAATGTATTCAGATGATTCTGAATGAGTTTTAGGTAGGACAAGGAAATTTGACCACGACACCTGTATTGGCCTCCCATCACTGGCTTGCTATGAGTGTGAGAGCAGATTTTAAGGTCCTGCTGTTGACTAATAATATACTAAAAGGTTGTGCACCGTCTTAACTTGTGAAACTTATCAATCCTTTTTGTTCCATTTCATGCCCTACCGTCTGTGGGTTAAGAGTTACTCTGTGTTCTGAAGGTTAAGAAGATGTTGGCAGGATGCACAGCTTTTGCTTATTGCACTCCCATCTTATGGAATAATCTGTCAATAGAGGTGTAACAGTCGCGTTCTGTTCAGTCTTTTAAATCTAATCTTGAAACATGCCTCTTTTCTCTTGTTTATAGTTACCATACAATTTTAAGTTATTTCATATACATATTTATTTGTTTACAGTGTATTTATCCTCGTGTTCAATTGCTACTCTGTTTTCTTGTTATTGATTTTTATTGTAATGTTTTTTTAAATGAACCCTGGCTTACTCTATACTTGACTGCCAAGAATTCAGATGTAACACCATTGTAAGAGACAGACTATGACTGATCCGATAAATTTGAACTTAACCAATAGAAAATCCTGATCGCAGATACCAAAACAGTTTTCAAGTCTCTCTAACAGTATATAATGGTAAACAGTGCACTAAGATCAATTATATGACACCTAATTAAATCCTTGTTATTTGACTGGTGGATTGTACATCACGTGACATTCATTATTTGCCCCATTGCACGATGACATCACATACAGTGTGTTTTTGGACTATCCTTTTTGCCCCATTGCACGCCTCCACCACCAATTCATAAAAATGCGTCCACGGTACAAGGAAGCTAAATCCAGTACGCCATAAGCCGATTATTAGCTTACACAGTGTTCATGGGGACATCTTTAGCGGTCGTAGAAGTGCTGAAAAATGGAAGTATTGGACAAGTTCCTACCGCAATTTTCCGCTTCATTCCTCAGCGGCTGTCGCTGACGTCACCGTTGTGTCGTTCGCTTGCCTGCCAGGTGGAGTCAACTGCTGTGCAGACAGAGCGCCGTTTGTGTCCCGCTGCCCGGCGGCTCCCTCTTCTGAGAAGAAACACCTGTTTTATTTTAAGTAAAATAGCAAATGACGCGGATCTATTTAGGTGTCATATTAAGCAAATAATGAATGTTTTTAATTCTTGCAATGGAAAAATATTTTCATTCGGAGAAAGATGGAATGTTCCATTCAACGAAGCGTCAGCCAAGTTGAATGGAACATTCCACCTGTCACTGAATGAAAATATTCCTACCATTGCACTCACAAACATTCATTATTTGTATATTCGGATGGCGCCAATGGCGGCGGCGCGCTCAGACGCGAAGCCCACAGCTCTCCCTTTGGACGCAGTTTTAGTTGTATATTTGTATATATTTTTTCTATCCCAGTCAGTAACCTGCTGGGCGAAGGTCCTGTACAGCCGACAAGACCTTTTAGACTTAGGATTGAGATGGGAACACGCCATTTCGGGCGAATTCACGGAACACCACAACATCCCGGTGGATATAGCGCGCCAGCCCGGCTCGGCATGGATTGCACCCGTAAGACGGCGCAGGCGGAAGCGGCGCGGGGATCGGGGAGGACCGCTGAACAGGCTGAAGCGCGACCCACACAGACCGACAATTCCGAGCCTTTTCCTTGCAAACGTAAGGTCACTGGCAAACAAAATGGACGAGATGAGGCTTCGGGTGGCGACAAAAACCATCAACAGCTGTGCCCTTCTCTTAACCGAGAGTTGGCTAACGGCTAGCATACCCGATGCTAGCATCGAAATCCAGGGTACACAATACACCGGCAGACCGCAACAAAGAGACACGGGGAAATCACGCGGTGGTGGAGTAGTGATCTACCTAAACAACAACTGGACTTCAGACTCCAAGCTGGTAAGCAGCCACTGCTCCCAAGACCTGGAATATATAACAGTAAAGTGTCGACCATTCCACCTAGCCAGAGAGCACTCTGCCGTCTTCATTACTGTTGTTTACATAGCACCGGATGCTAACGCTAGCATAGCATTAGCCATTCTACACGACACCATCAGCGCCCAACAAAGCAAATATCCCCACGCCGTCCACATCACAGCGGGGGATTCAACCAGACAACCTAAAGACAGTGCTCCCTAAACTATACCAGCATGTGAAGTGTGCTACAAGGGGAGATAACACACTGGACAAGGTCTACACAAACATCAAGAATGGCTACAGAGCCAGACAACTGCCCCAACTTGCACAGTCGGATCACATGTCCCTGCTCCTGATACCAGCATACAAACCTATCAGGAAAAGCGCCCCCATCACAATCAAAACTGTGAAAACATGGCCGGAGGGCGCCATGGAACAGCTTCAGAACTGCTTTGCAACAACAGACTGGTCGGTCTTGAAAACAGGGACCTTGAACAGTACACAGCATCAGTTCTAGGCTACATCACACACTGTATGGACACTGTCACGACGGACAAGCGCATTCGGATATACCCAACCGGAAGCCCTGGATGACAAAAGAAGTACAGTGCCTACTCAAAGACAGGGACACAGCCTTCAAGAAAGGAGATCAGGCGCTCTACAGTGCCGCCAGAGCCAACCTGAAAAGAGGAATCAGGAGGGCTAAGGCGGACTACAAAGCAAGATCGAGGACTGCCTACAGAGCAATGACACAGGAAAGTATGGCAGGGAATACAGCACATGACCAACTTCAAACCCAGCAAACCCGTGGCTGATGGTGACGCCTCCACAGCAGAGGAGCTAAACAGTTTCTTTGCTCGCTTCGACAGAGAACCACCAACAGCCACACCAGCACCCACCCCCACCCCCCTGCACCCGCCCGCCCCCCC
>OMMV01225387.1:0-10702 GCA_900302635.1 Chatrabus melanurus | reverse complement strand
CAGAGCATTTGGGTGCTTTCCTGGTTCCCGGTTGTCGACCATAACAAAAAGCCCTTCCAAAGACTTTTCATAAGAGCCCAGCATCAAGTCGCTATCTTAAGTAGAAGCTGAGATATTAAAGAAAGAATTTTACCCTAGCAACCATGGTTACCATAGCAACCAAATTAATATATTATGAAAGCACTTCCAAAGACCTTTCATATGAGTCAAGTCTCTATCTTAAGTGGTTGCTGAGATATTCAAGAAAATTTTTTTCCCTAGCAACCATGTTACCATAGCAACCAAATAACATCGCAAAAGCCCTTCAAAAGAACTTTCATATGGGCCAAATATCAAGTATATATCATAAGTAGTTCCTGAGATATACAAGAAATAATTTTTCCTTAGCAACCATGGTTACCATAGTAACTATATTGACATATCTTGAAAGCCCTTCCAAAGACCTTTCATTTGAGCCAAACGTCAAGTCTCTATCTTAAGTGGTTGCTGAGATATATGACAGGAAGGTCACCTGTTGGGACATCATAACAGACAGACGGACAAACAGACAGACATGGGATTGAGCTCCCTGTGGAGTACCACTAGGTGGTCTGTCCATTACATGGGACATCCCACAATAACTCATCTAAGTATGTAATACTTAATGTGAATTTATTACAGAATGAGCTATTTATTAGGGACTGACCAAACTTTGTGTGATAAGATTTCTGGAAAAGTCAGTTTTTTAGTTTTCATAAGAAAGTCATTTTGGGAAAATAAGTCATCTAGGATCAGAATATTGCAATATGTGTCAGAATATTTCTTTTATGACAATCATCATAAAAGAAATATACTGACATATATGAGCCGATATTTCCTTTCTTTCTTTCTTTCTTTCTTTCTTTCTTTCTTTCTTTCTTTCTTTCTCTCCTCCTTCCCTCCCCAAAACATACACCCCCATTTAAGCTACTTTCACCTGTGGTGAATCTGTTTGGCGCGATCTTGGAATCTGCGATATTCTAAAATTAAGCATGCGTTATCTTGGAATTCCGAAATCATATACTTGATCTTGGATTGCAATTCAAGTGATTTTATTATGTCATGAAAAACTTGCCTACGTGTAAAATCTTAGAAATAGGAAATAGGTCTTTTATTTATGGAAAAATATACGTATTTTAAAGTATATTCAAAAATATTGTTGTAAGCAATAGTTAAGCAATAGCATAGTTATATTTCAGGGTAAAAGTCCGACAAATTTGTAATACTACTCTCCATTCATGGCTTATTCCAAAAAACTACGACTACTACTGTTCGATTTTAACCTGTGATGAGTTTCCTGTTGACTGGTGGCTTGCATTCACCGGGTGTCACTTCGTGATCTTAGGAAGAGGTGCGTGAATTTGGAATTCCAAGATCATGCAATATCTCTACCGTATTGGAGTCCCACTCTTACCACAACCATCTTCTGACGTCCCATTCTCCAAGGACCTCGACGACGACCTGCCTCTACTTCTACTCCCCTTTGTGAAGGACTTTACTGACAATCACTCTAACACCGTGATCAACTCATAAATTAAAATTGCTGTTGGATGCTTGTGATATTGTCAGTGATGGACATACATTATCAGAGACAAATGTGATCATACACCAACGCAGTGCTTAAACAGTACATTTATTTGACACAACAGTTTACCTGATTACATCGTATCCTCTCATTGTACGATCACGAGATAAAGTCAGTTATGAGACATTAATCTCTTAGTCTGGGGTGAAATACACCGTTAGAGGTGTAATCCTGTAGTAGTTTTTAGTAATTGACATTTTTCATCTTCATGACACCAAAAAACTCGAATGTGGTTTGTCCAAGTGGTGTACCGTACCTAGCTGTCCAAGATGGCGGGCCGGGTCACGTGCGCGTGGCGTGGATCCGGCGCAAATCGGATTGCGTTGCAAATCGGGCGGCGACAATGTTGTTGAAACACCTTCTTCCACGTTGACTTCTCACAGACCGTCACACGACTGGTGTTTCACGTGCGTAATCTTGCGAGACTGAACATACAGTGAAAACTACAAATCCAGACTTATCCGTGATGCTTTGTGCTTGGCTGAGAAATTGGAAAAAAAATATTCAAGAAATTGAAAAATTATTTCAGGCAGATACATTTTGTGTTGCAGAACAAAACATCATTATTTGTGACATGGGGTTATTGTTTCGTTGCTTCCTGATGGAGGATTGAAAATGATTGACAATGATGATTGGGATGATAAAGCTTAAAAAGTTACAAACCTGGTTGAAAATGAGAAATGGCTTCGGTTTCCGTTCCGACTGCGCTCGTTTAAAAATGTGGAAGTACTTATTCCCTGTTGAGATGTAATTTATGTCTTCCAAAATTAGTCACATTTTTACCAGCCTTAAAATGATGGGAACTTGCTTGTAAACATAATTTCACCCCACACTGTACATGAGTTTGGAATAAAGGTATATATTAGACACACAGAAAAAAAAAAAATCTACTCTGCGGTGATTGGTTGGAGAGGTATTTGTGACATCTTGCATCTTTTGGCTTCTCGGGGAAACTTTTTTCGACATTAATTTTCTTTGTAAATATCAATCCAAAGAAAGATAGTTGGTAGTTGTGGTAACACTTTGCGGTACATGAATTATGAGTTTATAATAATTCACAGAAAAGTGTTGCTGCAGTTATTAAATCAATCATAATTACATTAACAACTAGTGGTCTGTGAGCAAGCTCGTTCCGGTTGTTTGCATGCAGTGGTAGTAAATCTTTTACGGTGAAATACCTTCATTAACAAACCGGTCAAACTCTGTGCTGAAGAGGCCAACAGGTCAAATATGATGTATTCAGAAAACAAACAAAAAACCCAGAAGTCCAATTATCTCTCCTTGAAGATGTTGGACAGGAATTGTTTTGCTTCATGTACATCTTCATATGGTATGCCACCATTAATGTTTCGTTGAAATCCAAACAGATAGATGGATGGACAGGGTGATTCCTGTATACTGTACCCCCAAAGCCTTTGTTTACGGGAGTATAAATATGGTTTAAGCATTAGCTTACTGTAGAGCTGCTTCGCAAATGCCTTCTTTGCGACTTAATCATTTGGTTTCATATATGATAGTCAGATGTGTGTGTGTGTGTGTGTCCACCTATGACTGGCCTTTTGCTAAGCAACAGTAACCGCAGTAACCAATTAATTTTTGAAGATACTAATGGGAAGGGTGTGTCCAAATACTTATGGACCTTCCAAATTAAAAGTCCTCCTTCCTGTCTGTAATGTCCAAATACTTAGCAAAATAGATATAAGTGTTTATCAGTCAAGATCAAAGTTCAGTGAGGACGATTAAAGTTGTCTTTAATCTCACTCAATTCTGTCTTTGATGATATTGATGGCTTTAGTCAAAGACAATTAAAGCATTGGTTGCCTTGCATTTAAATATTATTCTGAATTTATCAAAATTTTGACAAAAGATTCGCAACAAATATTATTGGGCCAGTGGGTGCACTGGGACAATGCGGACGAAATGTCTTGTCCAAGGGCACAAATAGACAGCTTCAGCGGAACTTGAACTGCAATCTTTCAGGTGTTAGGCCAGCTCTTTTACCGCTGAGCTACCTCTTACTCCAGTTCCATCTCACCAAAAGCCAAAGAAAGCCATTTTATTTAGGATTTTTTTCCCCCCCTCACAATGATTGTTTGAGAACATTTTATTTTGAGAACAATTGTTGTACCTTCTCCAATTCCAACCATTACTTTGTTGGTGCTAGTAGCTCACAGGGAAATATCATGATGTGTGTTTGAACATCAGTTTTATAAATTGCTTTTTTAATGTTCCAAATTTCAGCAGTTGTGGTGTAAGTGGTAGAATTTGTTTATATATGTCAGGTCGCAGTTTTGACCGTGCATGCGTGCTGGGTTAGGTCAAAGCTCACAAACAACAGCATGCGTGCACAGTGCTTGGCATTTACAATGTTGATCCAATATAGATTTCAGAGATTAAATTCATCAAACACACTTTTTGGGGCCATTTGCACATATACCATGTCATGTGCTTTTAATTATGTGGCTTAGAACCGCGGGTTCTTTCTCATGTGCACTTGATAGTCTGAACTGACTCATTGAAACAAGGGTACTGCCAGGAGGTCTTAAGCGATGAATTGGCGCCACCACTGCCCAACCAAAGTTACCCCAGCAAACTGCTATTGTGTTGTTGTATTCTTCGGGCTAAAATAGGTCAAGGTTCTGTCTGAGGCTGAGCCCTTAACTGTTATCCATCATGTACATGCACATCCATCACATTCTGGCATGATAGCAGAGAGATTTTATATCGTTTGATTCACTTTCTTTTGACACTTCTGGCAGCTGCATTCGCTACGACTGGCACAAGGTATGCTCCTCGCTCACTCCAATTTTTGGACGCGGTTGATGTTTATCAGCGGAGGACGGCGGAGCCCAGCGGAGGCCAACAGACACGGACGTTTGCAAATGCATTTGTCTATGTTGGCCCAAGAGATTGTGCCTTTACTGGTTCAATTTCCTTTGGTTTTCAGTATTATATCTTGACACACTGTAAGTGTTCTACCCTGATGTTTAGTTGTTTTCTGTTACGTAGGACATTTTCTGGTTTGGGAGGAGTTGTTGGGTTATGGTGTAGCCATCAGCAGTACGGCTTCCTTAGGTCTGACTCATAGACCATGGGGTCAGTATCCCTTTAAATTTTGATTCCCTGACCTACATCTGGAGTGCGAGGGGAAACGGTTGTAAATGAAAGCCTATAGTTTCACAAACAAAATACTACTTTTCACAAGCATAAATGTTGCGCATTACTGAGAACCGCTAGCCCAAACTTTCAACATCCATCAATTATGTGTTACTTTCAAACAACACATTTAGAATGAGATAAGCAACACAGCAATTATGCAATTGAATTGAAAAGTGTAATTCTTCAGTTATTTGTTCATTTTAATATTCAAAAATGAGGTTTACAAAGGTTTTAAAAAGTTTTAAAAAGTAGTGGTTCATGCACTATATTATAAATACGGGGTTTTGTGGGTTTGCACTCATTTAAAACATGCTTTTTATATATTAATTGTGGTTATTAATAGTTATTAATAGTCATTCTCCATGTAATGTGGAGTTGCATCAGGAAGGGCATCCGGCGTAAAACTTGTGCCAAATCAACATACAGATTCATATCGGATATGCTGTGGCGACCCCGAGTGGAAATTGGGAGAAGCCGAAAGGACTTACTATTAATAGTTGTTTACTTGTTGAAATGAATATTTTATCCATGTTTTGTGGAAAAAAATAAAATAAAAATAATTGACAACTGGAATCTTGAAATTCTTGATGTTTACTCCCTCAGCTGTATATATGTTAACTCATCTGGATTGGTAAAGTATTGAAGAAACTAAATCTTGACAACCAGATAAAACTTACTTGGAGCAAATGGCATTTCCAGTAAATAATGAAGCGTTACAAGATGATGTGATCCACAACATCAAATGATGACATCTCTTCAAAGTAACCGAGGTCTTCACAGCCCATCTGAAGGATGATGGTATCACCCACAAAATCTGTTTCTCCAAGCAAGTTGCATGCGGTTGTCAAGATGTAATTTTTCAACGCAACATATTTACAGTTTAAGATTAATATTTTTGAATCTCTTTCTTTAAAGTTTAGGATGGCTCTTCCAATTGAGAGAAAATCAATTTTTCAAGATAATATTCAAGATTTTTAAAATTTCAAGTTCAATGAAATTTTAAAACAGCAATATCATGCTGTAACTGTGTAAATTTTCAACACTGACTGCACTGAAGAAAGAAACCCAGATTTGACTTCTGACTGGTTGACATCACACCAAATAAAGATCAAAATAACATACAGTTGGCATTTTACAGGTCTGGAAGAACTGAAATAATGAATCAAAGAATTGACACTGGCCTGCAGAATGATCATAAAATGTAAGTTGTCTGAAAATTGTTACTGACTGAGGATTTTTTTTTTTAAACCTGGTCATGTCATCATACACAAAGCAAAACCTGTGGAGGAATGGAATCGGCGATTGCTTCAGCAGATGAACCATTTTTTGTCACTGTTGAAGTCATTCTTTGCATCATTTTAGACAAGTCAAATAGCTCTAATTTTTAATTATAGGCTCTGCTTATTCTTTTTACGTATTTTGATCACCCGATCCTCAATTAACGATTGCGGAAAAAATGCATTTTGTTCACAGAAGGCGATGTCGAAAATTTATGTTTACATATAACAAAAGCAATTTTTAAAAATGAGATTATTAATTAGAGTACCCAAATCTTGCTTGTGAAACGTTATCGGACAGGACTCTGTAATATAGCTACCCTGTATGACAACACGACACAACAAGTCCAAACCATTGATAGACCATGGGCCATGGGGTCAATATGCTTACTTACCTGACCGAGAAAATGGGTGGAGATGATTTTGCTCTGATTTTATGAAGAAAATTACAAGGAATGTTCGATTACAACTACGTGGACTGACTATAACATCTATCTCAGAATAAGATAGATGTTATAGTCAGTCCACGTAGTTGTAATCATGGGTCGGCTAGCACATTAGAATTAGCATTGGCTCGTCAGTAGCTGCTATGTACTTTATTCCTGTCCTGCAGTGTAAGAATGCATGTAGACCCAAGCAACTTGCTGTGTTGGCCACACCCAGTTTGCAGTCCCTTCTACTGACTGCAAACTGGTTTTCTGCTCTCGCAAGCCTTGTTGGTCATCTTGCTGGCTTGTGTCCCTCTTCTCCTGCACTCAGGGCAAAACAATGCATGCTTGTAATTGGGGACTCCATTACACGCAAGGTTAGATTAACACTGCCAACATATGCTTACCTTGGGGCCAGAGCATTTTACGTAGCATCTAATCTTTATGGTATTGGCATTATGCAAGGACAGACAGGGGATGCAAGAACATGACTCCAGATACAGTAACGTTGTCATCCATGTCAGCACCAATAATGTGAGGTCAAGAAGGACATAGCAAGGACTTGTAACCTTGCACAGAAGGTGTGTTGGCATCAATTAATTATATCTGGTCCCTGTCCCCCTCTGGGAAATGATGAGGTGTATAGCAGGTTAACATCTTTAAACGGGTGGCTGGCAAACATCTGTATAGAACAAGGCTTTAGTTTTGTAGATAACTGGCATTTGTTTTGGGGCTGCAGCGGCTTAGTGATGCTTGGTGGCCTTCGCCCTGTTGGTGAAGGTGCTGCCATCTTATCTAGGAATATAGATAGAGTTTTACAGCCGGGGTGACAGGAGAAAATTACAGCTGGCCACAGAGCAGGTGGTTAGTGACTCTTGTTTGACAAAATCTGAGTGTGTATCTGTACTCCATTAGCTTAGTAGGTAAATGAAGTCAGGAAAACCACAACGGTAATAGTGTATGATATGTGAACTGTAGGGGACATTTTCAACATGACACTGTATCCTTTACTCACTGAGGTACACATGAGTTTTTAAAACACATACATCACAAAACTTTCTTGCCCATTTATACCCGAGATAGTAACATCATTTGTTCAAAGGCACATGTGGAGCATGAAGCATTTCACAAAATCCCAAGTGTCTCTTTCAGTACATACACTCAGGTCCCCTATATTTCAATTCCCAGCTCAGATTTGTTGTCTATCAAATCTAGTAGATCCCTTAGTTTACGCTTTTTAAACATTAAATTGCTGTTTTACAAATTACTGCTGATAAATGATTTAATGCTGGAACATCGGTTAAATTGGCATATTTGAAACTTGGTCGGTGTCCGATGGACACTTGTCTTTGAGTAAAGCCTGTCCGCCTGGGTATACACAGAGGCGCACCATCAGGAGAGGAAAATGTTTGCTGCCCCCACCACCACCCACCAAAAATTGGGACTCGTATCTACTCGTGTTGGCATGTTTTGAAATGACAAGTATTAACCCCCCCACCCCCATACAGAGCAACAAAAACACCCCCAAAAGGGGCCCTTTCTAGTTACTGTATGACAGCTGGATATTGTAAGTTTGGACACCTGTACAACTGTCATACCCACCCTTCTTTACTTATGTATGAAACTCTTTCCTTGCCCTTCTGGTTCTTTAATTATGAAGCAGGACACCAGAGAGCCACACAGACTGAGGCTCTGCAGAGACTCCCGGTTCTCTGTTTCGGTGCGCTTTCATTGTGCAGCCCTACAGTCTCTTACTGGAGCAAAAGCTGCCAGTCCTTCAATTTGATTCACTTCCCGTAGTCACGTTCTTTCCCGAAAATGAAAAGCGGGAGAGACGGAGAGAGGAAGAAATCTTTCTTTTCCAAACACAAGGCTCTCTGAGGAGCAGTGACTCTTCTGCGTTAATAGCTTCATGACATTTGCATAAGTGGCAGACCACATCGTTACACACCGCTGTGTTCAAAAGAGGGAAAAGCCTTTTAAATCCAAGCTGTGCGCCAGAAGCCACGCAGGGTGCAGATAGTACAACTTTTGATGCTTGTTGTCAACTCTTCCCTTGAGTCCCTGCACTGAGTTTAGAGACATTGTATACTCTGATGCTCCCGGTGTTCATGTACTAGAAAAATGTGAAGTTTTATCCCCTATTTCAAAAGGGAAAGAAGGCATCCGAAGGAATTTCCACAAAGCAAGAACCATTGTTTTATAAGCAGATGAATTGCATTATGAAGCTCTACATCAATAGAACATGAAGCACTGATAATTTTACAATGCACTAATGAGTTTCAATGTAATACGTACCATGATGTACGAGTGGAAGGTGCAGAGAGACTTTTGAGTATGCAGGCTATTTATCTAAAGAATCAGATGCATCATATGTGCTGCTGCTCTTGATCTCTGTTGCCGAGAAGCATAGGTAGAGCTGGGGGGCTGATGTGGCTGTCACTGTAAAATATTTATAGTATCAACTTTGCCTCAGAAGTTTGTGGTCACTTATCATGTCATTGTCTGTGTGCACAAATTTTATTCTTCTGCAGTTTAATATGTGAATGTTACCCAGCTTTAAATTATCATTTCACCAAGCTTGTCCGTGGCCTGAATCAAATCAGTAAACTGATCTGAATGGTTGAAATGGTTATTTATAACTCTGTAAAATCTCGCTTCTCTTGGAAATACATCAAACTACAGAAGCTACAATGTGGTCCTTTCATTTCTGCATAACTTTGAACGAACTCAAGTGTATCCTAAATCCCAGAAATTGCCTCTAGTTCTGTACAGCTCCCTTAAAAGGAATTTTTCTACAGCTCAAGGCATTTTATTATTAATTTTTAAAAAAATTAAACCTTTCTTGGTGTGTGTTCTTAAATCAGGGTCAAATAATGTCAATAATGTGTGGAAGGTAGAAAATATTTGGCCGACAAGGGTTTTCTGGAAACAACCAAGCTACAGAATAAAATATAACATGAATTACCAGGTGATGTTAATGTACGCTCAAGTATTTTACAGATTGCAAATAAGAGAACCACGTTTCAAAAGCAAATTTTGCTTCCTATTTTGTTTCATACAACATATCATTTATATTGTATTTTGTTCATGCTTTATTTTGTAAAGTGAAGTATTTTGTCAAAAAATAATCACGTATACAATGGCTGAGATTGGACCTTTTTAAAAATATCTGTTCATTATTACTTTCATAAGACACACATGTCATACAGAATCTTACAGTATACATCTTTAGCTTCAGGGGATGAGAGACATTATTATTATTATTATTATTATTGTTGTTGTTGTTAAAAATAAATTAAGTAGTAGAGAAAATAATGAAATGATTAATTAAAAAAGTCCTAGAGAACATATTAAAATGCTATTAAAATTTTTTAAGACATTTGCACATAAAAGCAAATGAGATCATAGATCATAAAACGCAAATGGCCATTATATTTTAAAGGCCTGTCTGCGTCTTTTAAGGACAACGATCTCCACTGCATAATCTCACCAGGCAAGTCCTTCCAGAGTATTGGTAGCCTGGTCCTACCAGACTCTCGTACAACATTTCATTTGTACAGAGAGTCTGGACACTATCCATTGACAAGTGTTTTCTACTTGAAGGCGGGTACTCTGTTGAAGTGCAAAACTATTGGATCTGCCCAGTGCCACTCTGGATCTGCCACAACCAATCGCTAACGTTTGGTCGTGACGTATGTCATGCGACGACAACAACTATCGGCTTAGCCAGGGTTGCCAGATTGGGCGGTTTCCCGCCAGATTGGGCGGTTTCCCGCCCAATTGGACGGTTTTGCAATCTATTTTGCGGGCAAAAATGGGTTTGGGCGGTTAGCCTACTTTTGCGTTCATTTGATTGAATATTGTTTCTGAAATCGGATAGGCTAAGTAATTTTAAAGCTTGTTAATGATTTCAATGTGTTTAAATGAGAAACAAGGCAAAACAATTTTGGGCGGTTTTTTTGTGCATTCTCGCGGTTTTTGACGAGGTTTTGGGCTGGAAAACCTTGCTGGCATCTGGCAACACTGGGCTTAGCATCGCTAGTGTTCGCTTTAGCCAACTCCTTCACCACTAACGGAGCGAGCTGGAAAATCAAACGTTTCCCGAACCCCGTTGGGAGGAGGGCCACAACATCATGGCCACCAACAAAACTCAGCAAAGATTGTTCTTGCTCCGGCTTTAATTTCTGGATATTCGGCAGCGTTACCACAACAGACCGAATAGCTTCACTCGC
>OMMV01225383.1:0-10241 GCA_900302635.1 Chatrabus melanurus | reverse complement strand
AGTATTCACAAAAAGCACTGAAAGAGTTACTGTGAGCAATCACAAATTGAATACGGACTGTATATTGGAATTCCCCAAGAGTTAAGTCGAGTTGGTCCGGGCTATCTATAGCTGAGTGTGAATCAACCGAATCAGCTGTGATTCCCACCTGTACAGGCCCTGAGCCCCATCGGGCCGATGCTCACCCCTGGAAACTGTAGCGTGAAGGAGATGAGATTCTACGACTCCCCCTGGATGGGACGCTATTCCAACATAGGTTACTTCCCCAGCCAAGGCCGGTACCCATTTACACCTGGGAGGACTGAGACAGTGCAGGTAAAGTGTCTTGTCCAAGGACACAGAGAGGTAGCCTGAAGCACACACGTGGAATTGAACCCCGGTAGTTTATGGTATTGGTAGTCCAACTCCTATTCCACAGAGCAACTGAGTTCTGGAAAATAATTCCCTTTTAACAGGAAGACACCTCAAGGGGGTGGCGTGGCGGCCAAGTGGCCAGTGCACTTGCTTCCAAAACAGGAAGTTCCCAGCTCAAGACCACCCATGCCCATTTTCCGTGTAAAATGTGTGGAGTCGCGTCAGGAAGGGCATCCAGTGTAAAAACGTAATCCAAAGCACAATGCAGATGTATATCAGATCTGCTGTGGTGACCCTGACCATAAAGGGAGAAGCCAGAAGAACATACTAACAGGAAGACGCCTCAAGCAGACCAGACTCAGTAGGGTGGCCATCTGCTGTGGTCATTCTATCAAGACAGAGTACAGAAGGCACTCAACAAGACACAAACATGCAATAACTTATAACTGAACTGTAACAACCAATGATAGCTCATTCTGCGTGATGGAAAGATAACATAAATGACTACAGAACAGTGTGTGTACATTCTTTGTGTTTTTGTGGTTGGGGTGATTGGGGAGATGGTGATGGGGGGTGGGATCTGGACAGCCATGATGCAGATCAGAGTCAACAAATGCCGCTTTGTCTCTCTCTGCCAGTTGCATTTCAGGTAGGGGGCAGTCTGGGCAGCTTTGGCAGACATGAGGTATAAGACAGCAGGTTAGGTCTGACAGATGGCAAAAGTGGTGCCCCCCCAGAAAAAAAAACTCAGAAAAAGAGAAACAGAACATGGTTAATAGTGATAAAGTATTATCAATTTAATCTCCTAGTTTGCAGGAGAGTCCTGTACTCAGTTGGCACTCACCAAAATTAGAGTTTGGTGAGGCAGAATCCTTTCCCACTGGTGGTGTTGTGACTAATTAAGGTGAACAAAAGCAACTGATGCTTTACAACTAATTATAAGTTAGAGTTGTCTTAAGTCTGGACTAAATGGAATCAGACTGCCTAATCTCAGTGGGCAGAAGATTCCACAGAAAAGGAGCATAAGAGAAACCCCCATGACCTGCTGACTTCTTTTTTTGTTTCATTTTATTTTATTTTTTTTTTAAACTTTGGAATACAAAGTAATCCTGTAGTATGAAAACACAAAGCAAGGGAAGGTACATAAGGCTGTATAAGATTTACCGGAGAAGAGGTGACTAGCCGTTCATAATTTTATGTAACCAACACAGCTTTAAAATCTGACCTCTCATGAACAGGAACCTGATAAAGCGAAGCTAAAATTGGGGTAATGCGGTCAAATTATTTTCTCTTGGTTAGAACTCTAGCAGCAGGATTCTGATCCTATTGAAGACTCATAATACTAGTGTGCAGCAAGGCACACAATGGAATATTGCAACAATGAATATCAAATGAAACAGCAGCATGAAGCAGTGTCTCTACATCAGCCATGGGACAGAGTAGCCTGGAAATTCACTGTACTTTGAAGTGAAAAAAAGGCATTCTTGGTAATCGCTCTTATCTGTAAGTCAAAGAACTGTGTGGGATCAAAGATCACCCCAACATGTTTTATTCATCACTTTGATGAATAAAACATGCATTTAATAATAATGTTAACTGCTCGTACTGATGTCTAATCTCTAAATTTAGAAGGAGAAAATAACATGGCATCCAGTTTTTCAGTGAATCCAGACAATCATCTAAATTCCTAATGTGAGAGAGATTATTTGCATTAATGGGCACGAAAAGCTGTGTGAAAAGTAATTCCACAGTTTTGCAATATGTGTCCAAGAGGCGCTATATAAAACAAAATTAATAAAGGACCTAAACCAGAACCCTGAGCTGTCCCACACTTCACTGCATAGAGTTTGGAAGTTTGGGATTGTTTGGATAAATATGATATCAACCAAAAAAAGGACCTGACTGGAAATACTGAAATGATTTTCGAGTCTATGTAACAATATGCAAGGCAATCTGTTGTATCAAAAGCTGCACTAAAGTGGAACAGCAGCAGCACTGAAGTGGTACCTGAATCCATAGCAAGCAGAAGATCATTTGCCACTTTAATGAGTGTCGCATCCTCTGAATGATAAATCCTAAATGCCGAATATCACTTCAAAGTATTGGACAAAGAAGCCACAAGTTGTTCTGAAACAACTTTTTTTAATTAGTTTTTGAAAAGAAAGGTACATTGGAGACCAGTCTGTAGTTAGCAAACAATCCATGATCAAGGCTCATTTTTTCAGATGTTCAATCATGGCAGTTTTAAAACAAGCAGGAACATGCCAGTGGTGAGCTGTGTTTTATAGTAACGACGTAATAATACTTCACTATTGTATGTTTTGGGAGTATCTGTACTTTACTTGAGTTTTTTTTTTTTTAATTCTGTCAACTTTCACTTTTCACTACATTTCCTGACTTAATTGCATACTTTTACTCCGATACATTTTCAAAGCGCAGTGTCGTTACAAAAATCAGATTAAATGAACTTTGGTGTTTTCTCCACTGCTCTAAGTCAACCTGTGGTTCCATCTTAAAGGGCGGATAGATAAACTTCAAAAAATATCAATATCAAGCAGAATTTTTGGGGGAAAAAAGAACAGCTTTTGTACCTTTGTTCAGGTTCAAGACATTATCTATGAAGATCGTTGTAGGCTCCATGTTTTAAAGTGTGGGATAAACTTCATAATATTAAAAGTTCTGACTGCCTTCTGTTTTTATTAACATGTACTTTTATTTTTATTACTTAATTATTATTTAATTATAGATTACTTGTCATACTTAAGTACAGTAAATACTAGATAATTTAAGACTTTTACTTGAGTAGTATTCTAGTCGGTGACTTGAACTTCCACCAAAGTCATTTTTTGGGAGGGTACCTGTACTTCTACTGTGACTTTCAGGTACTTTATACAACACTGGTGGTGAGTGAGAGATTGACAACATAGTGGGTCCAAATGGGGTCAGCTCTATGCTCCCAGGTACCTATATTCCCTGAGACTGATAAAATGCACATTTTGGTGTAATTTTCCATATGATCTGAAATCCAAAGAAAATTGTCTGACCCCCAAAATAAGTCATTTTCTGACGGGACTCAAGTGATCTTGAATTGATCAACTTATCTTGCATTCATTTGCTGCACCATAATATTTTGAATGAATTGTAGATATTTTTCAAATTGTTATTTTGAACCCTAAATTAAGGTATTAACATGATAGTGGGAACTTATCCTAATTTAAGCAACTCAAAAAATGTGCGTGTAACAAATGCATCACTTTCGACTTTTATTTTGAACAAACCTTGTAATATATAGGTACCGGGGCATATAGATACACACCCTGTCCAAATGATGGCCACAAACCTTCACATAATTTTGGTTGAAGACTGAAGTTGTGCTTTTGGCGTCCTTCACAATTTTACACAGCACGTCAAGCGAGATAATGAAATTTGGTAAACACTGACTTTGTCTCAAAATCAACGTTCCACTGCAGGACCGCCCAACCTGACTACAGCTTGCTTTGATATTTTAATCCCAAAATCCTCTATTTTTTAAAATCAAAATAATACAACAATTTTTTTTATGTTTGGGGAGATGGTTGCCTGGAGGTTAGAGAGGCAGACTTGTGACCAGCAGGTCCTCAGTTCACTTCCCCACTTCAGCTTGGAAACATCACTATGGTGTCCAGCAGGATAATAAAGCTTCAAACTTAATGTACGAGCGATCAGAAACAGCAGATGTTAGAGCGGATTTGTTAATTGTTAATTTGCAACACCTCCAACCAGGACCAAGTCCAGGACCTATCCACTGTAGTTGTCACTACAAACGATAGGTCCCTACACATTCTGACGAAATCCAAAACAACCAGAAATGCTACACAGAAGGAATCTGGATGTTGAAATCACCAACAACTGAGATCTTATCAGCTGCTGTACATGTCCAACAAGCTGTAAAAGGAAGGACGGCCCGGAGACTGACATTGTTAAAAATGCAATGAGAGGAGGCTTTGACATGGGCATGTGTGCATGGATGACTTTCTGTGTATATTATTTATATGGAGTTGTTTTTTTTCCTGCTCTGATGGCAAAGGTGCCTTGCTGTTGCCCAAACCCCTGCTGTCCAGCCACCTCAAGGCAGTTTTGGGATTTTTGCACACTTACAGTCCTTTGATGCAGGCTTTGCAAAGATGCACAGGGTGTAAGATGCCAATGGGAATACCTCTAGGCAGTATTACCAAATGACTGGGGACATCTGTGTACAGAGTGTGCTGGAATCCCAAAGGTCCAAAAGGAGAACATGCAAAAAGTGGCTGCAGAATGACAGAGTTAGATTCCTGTGGGAGTTCAAGATCTAGTGTGGTAAACAGGCGCTGTCAAAGCGATGGCTGAGAAAGCGCAAAAGGCGGTAGTGATAGATCTGGAAATCCGAGCGATAAAAACATCAGGGAAAAGGAGCATGAGTAGCTCAACGTGTACCAAAGACTGAAGGAAGAGCAAGCGGCCTCAATAGTGACAGGAGCACTCGGCGCTGTGACCTCCAACTGTGAGAGGAGCTCCAGCAGATTCCATGGTAACAACATCTGAAAAAGCTATCTATCTACAGTCAGGTCCATAAGTAGTTGGACAGTGACACAATTTTTGTAATTTTGCCTGTGTGCACCACCACAATGAAGTTGAAATGAAACAAACAATATGTGATTGTAGTGTCGACTGTTAGCTTTAATACAAGGAGTTTAACAAAAAAAATCGCATTAACCATTTACGAATTACAGCCATCTGTATCCATAGTTCCCCCAATATCATAGCTCATAAGTAATTGGACAAAAGAAATCTCAGGATTACAGTTTTCTTTAGACAAGTCAGGGGATGGATACATGAACGTTTCCAAGTCACTGAATATGTCTTGGGCTTCATTTACATCAATCATTAAGAAATATAACCAGCATGGTACTATTATGGAAACCTGACCGAAGTAGGCAGTTCTCACAAACGGAGTGAAAGTTTCTACAATCACATCCACAGAAGCCTATAACTCCTTCAGATTTGTCTGGATGTCTTGGTGGCTACCCTCACTTGTAGAATCCTTGCACTTTCACTCTGTTTTTGAGAACTGCTTACTTCAGTCAGATTTCCCATACAGTACCATGAGTCACATGGTACTGTCACAGAATGTATTTTTTCTTTGTTTTATATAGCAGGCATTCTCTCCACTGATTGTGTTGCCACATCTGCTTTCCTACCTATTAGTCAAGCTCCTTTTATAAGGCCCAGTCACACCTAGGGGTTTGGGCCAATGTAGATGAACGTATTTGCATTCGTCGGTGATCGCTAGCCTCCAGTAGCCTCTGCTGGCCTTCACCGGTGTTTGCTGACGAATGGCGACCGCGTCCACAATTTTCAACATGTTGAAAATTTTTCGCCGATCGCAGACGTACCTGTGGCTAGGTTGGAGACCGGTAGAGAAACTTCATCTCCGCTACGACCAAGGTAGACTCCGGTAGCATCCACGAGCCGAAGTTACTGGTGCGATCGTCTGTGCTGGGTGCTACTTCGCCCCCTGCCTGTTCAGAATCACTGGACAGTGGTGTGTCGAACCCCTCTCCCGCACGTTGCCACGTTGGAGAAGGTCCTGCTCGTTATGATGGTGCGCTGGCTAACACCCGCCTCGGCTGGCCTCCACTAGCATCACAGTGTGGAATGCTCGATTTGAGGTTCGCTACCAAACTCCGGGAATGTGATTTTTGCTGACGCTGGGCCACCTTTCTCTCCATTTCACCGCGTTCACTAAACACTGAGGCAAATGTCATAGTGTGACTGGGCCTATGGCGGCTGTCACTTATAGCCCATGCTAGCATCCACACCCCAAATGTGAGCCTTAGTTACCTCCACAGTACTCTGACCTCCTACACCCAGTCCCACTGCTGGACTTGGCTATAAATGTTACGCATGAACCTTTCCCAGGCTATTTCAGACTTTAGACAAACTTGCTGTTGATGAAGTCAAAGTTGCTTTGTTCACATTCAATAGGGTACAGCAGCTTCAGGAATGGGAACTCCAATACTACATTTAACCTGTTTCACTTTTACTCTATTAAACATACCATTCAAACTGCCAGGCATGAAGTGGTCGGAGTATATCTCTGCTTAATGTGCTCTCATTCTGAACTCTGGCCACAGGTGTGTGCAAAAAAATACTTGTATTATTATAACTTGTGACATGAAATAGCCCTGCATAGAAGAAAAAATAGGGAAGCACAGCTCACCACAACACCACAAGTCAGGCATATGAAGTTTGTATGCTGCTAAAGCACTTGGTGAGGTTCACGGGTCGAGCTGTGTGATCCTGGTCCTTTAAAACATTTAGGCTTTTAGTTAGAAGAAAGAGTTGGCGCTGAAAGAGTTCTCTTTCAAGTCTTATTTTGGGTGAGAGAAAGGTACGGTGGTGGGCAGTGACCTGCCAGCAGCCAAGGCGGTATGTTCCCACACTAACAGTAATGAATACTAGAATGTTAAGCTCCCACACTTTGAAACATACATCATCCTGAGACAGAAAATGCATCGCATGGAACCTTGAGCTCAGCACTAACACCTTTTCAATGGTCTTCTCTTTTATGTTGTCTTGGAAATCCTTTCTCTCTACCGACACAGAACAAGGTGCAGCTGCACACACTGTAGACGGCATTCGGTGTTCTATTTCTACCAAGCGGCAATCTCTTTGGTGCTGAAAAATGAAGCCAATGTGGAAGTAGCAAAACCTGCAGTTCCTGGAATGTCCACTGGAGGCTGGCCCTAAAAGTGAGTCAATCCCCTGAGAATCTCATGTTAAAATTTCCAACTTTATAACAGAAAAAAAAACATGTTTCAGTCAGTCAACTCATGTGTAAAGCATACGGTAGTTTAGCGTCTAGGCTCCGGCCCAAACTATCCCAAGATCCATTGTGCAATTTTTATTTTTCAAGACAAAATGGTTGGTAACTTAAAAAAACAAACCCAAAAGGACAATTTGTAGAAATAAGTATTGAAAAATGATTACTAAACTACGGGTTATGCCAACTACGTTGGTTTGTCACGTGCAGCTGTCAAGTTTGCTAGGCAGCAGGGGGTAGGGGCGAGATAAGCTCATGAAGCAATGGCAAAATGCTCCGTGGACTAGACCGTTTCATTTCAGAACAGTTGGTTCGGCCTCCACGGCCTCGGAAGGCCAGATCTTCGTAGAACACAGCCTTCGAAGGATGCGAACCCCTGAATTGAGACACAGCCACAGTCTACGATTTTGACATGAAACTGTATGCATTTAATTAACAGAAGAAGAAGGCAATGTCTGCTTTCAGCAGTTGGCGGAAGAAGTTCGGCAGGTTGAACTTTTTCCGCATTAAAGCCGCAGTCACACTATGACGTTTACCCCAGCGGTTGGTGAACCCAGGGAAAAGTAGAGAAACGTGGCCAAACGTCAGCAAAAACACGTTCCCGGAGTTTGGTAGCGAACCTCAAACGCAGCACGGCGTTCCACAACGTGGTGCTATTGGAGGCCAGTAGAGGCGGGCGTTAGCCAGCGCTCCATTAGAACAAGCGGAACCGTTGCCAACGAGGCAATGTGCGGGAGAGGGGTCTGACACACCGCTGTCCAGTGATTCTGAGCAGGCAGGGCGAAGCAGCATCCAAACGTTAGCCAGCGTGGACGATCGCACCAGTAACCTCGGCTAGCGGATGCTAACGGCGGCTAGCGGATGCTTGGTCGTAGCGGAGATTAACTTTCTCTACTGGTCTCCAACGTAGCCAGAGGTACGTCGGCAACTGCTGAGGAATTTTAAACATGTTGAAAATTTTGGGACGCGGTCGCCTTTCATCGCTGGAGGATGGCGGATCCCAGCGGTGGCTAGCGGATGCTAACAGATGCTGACGGAGGTTAGCGGACACCGACGTGTTCAAGTAAGTTTGTCTACGTTGGCCCAAATGCCTCGGTGTGACTGTGCCTTCATCAGTGTGATAAATCATGAATCCTAATTTAATTTGATTAATCATTACGTGTAAATTAGACACAAAATGACCAATAAACCTATAGCAATTTCATGTTTGCACATAAAATATTTTTATATCTTGAATCTGTAGATGCTACAGCCAAATCATGTACGTTGGCACATGGAGATTTTGGCTCTTATTTATTTATTTATTTTTGCTACTAATAGGAAATCTTAGATGTTATTCTGAGATACTTTAGAAATCTTGAAAAAGAATTAGAATAGCCTTTATTGTCATTGTACATACAATGAAATTTGTCCTCTGCAACCCATCCTATTTACAGTTTGACACAATCCAACCACTAGGAGCAGTGGGCAGCCACAGTCCGGCACCTGGGGACCAACTCCAGATGTAGACACACTACCTTGGTCAAACGCAGAGAAAGAAGCAGACCCTAATGTTTTTGTTTGAACGGTGTGAGGAAACCGGAGCGCCCGGAGGAAACCCACGCAGACACGGGGAGAACATGCAAACTCCACACAGAAAGAAACTGGGCATGGGTGGGAATCGAACCCCAGACCTTCTTGCTGTGAGGCAAGAGTGGTAACAACTGAACCACCGTGCTGCCCAAAAAGTGCCTAACATGCCGATTCCTGCCAGTATCCTGCTCTGGCAATGGCACCTAATGAAATCTATTCCTTGTAATGCAAAGTAACAATGGTATTATCAGTAATATTATATTAATGGTAGTCGTAAAAAAGGTTGAAACAAATAAATACCTTGTAGTTAGGTTGGATAGTTGTTTCCATATGTATTCTCATGCAGTCCATGGACATGCTGCTTATGTGAAATGAAGACTGTAAATTGTCTGAATGCAGCCTGTGTGAAGTTGCAGACCCGTTACTCCGAATACACATAAGCAGGTATAGAAGATGGATAAATGGCTGAATGGATGCAGATAACATTAAATAGCATTTCTGCTACTTAGGATTATTGGAGGAAAATTGCGAATAATGAAAATGCATAAATACAGTAAATACACATTTTCACTACCCAGCCATTAGCACACAGTATGCATACTTCTAATGGCACAATGATGTGTCATCACATTGAGTCTATAAAAGGATTTTCTGTAAGCAAAGCTGCCTCGTGAGTCTCGGTGCTGCAGTGTCGGGATGTGAGTGCAATACATTTATCCAGCCACTGCCTGAATCAAAGAGAAATTATCCCTGGACCAGAATTCAAACTCCTTCCACTTCTCTGATTCTTTGCAGTGCTCTCGTTATCATTAAATATACTTCTTCTTCTTTTGTGTGAGTCAGAGTTTTAGAGAAATGAAGTTTAAGTATTTCCAGACAGCTGTTTCGTGCCTGCTTTGACAGCATTTGTTCTGAGCCCCAGATGGTTTCAGGCAGGTTGAATCAAGCATAAACACATAAGACAAAGACACATTATTTGCAACACAATGATACATGCGGCAGTAAATTCTGTCAGTTCAATTCAGGCGAATTCTGGATCATTTTTAGCTTAAAGCTCACAGATTACATAAAACGTGAAGATGCTCATTAATATTACGAGTGAAAATTAAGTGATATCTATCTATCTATCTATCTATCTATCTATCTATCATTGTGAACAGAAAATCATGTGAAATCCCCCCTAAACAAAATGTAACATAAATAAAATATGAGATTATTACATTTTCTTTTTCATTAAAGTAACCAATCAATTACTAATTTATAAACCTCATTTTAAAAAGAAGCAAAAACACAAAAAATTTGATTTGATTTCCTTGTGTTGGTTGCAGATGAGCAATCGATAATAAAATTATTTTAAAAAAAAACCTGATTTAGCACAGCCTGATTTTCTTATAAATTTGAAGAGACACCGTCAAACTAATTGTCATTTTATCACCTAAAATAAATTATTAATTATTTTTAAAGGTGAGATGTG
>OMMV01225375.1:0-10078 GCA_900302635.1 Chatrabus melanurus | reverse complement strand
CAAAAGTGTCAGGTGCTGGTGTTGCACTCTCTGAGTGCCCCTTCTAGTTGTTGCATTATTCGACCGAATAGTTCAACCCAAAACTCCAAAAATCCTGACCAACTGAAGACTAGGGTGCAGTTTAATGTTGTGTCCAGGACGTTCACTCACAATGAGGTCTACTGCATGCATAGTGAGGAAGCATCAACTGCAACACCATGTCCATGTGCATCGTGCACAATAACATGCACTGCCACGCTCTGTTTCAGATCTCTCTCAAAACACGCAAGAAAATGAGGAAGAATCCATCATTAACTGCTGAAAACTAATTTGTGAAACTTCACAATTTCAATTGATCAGATTTCATATTAATGCCGGTGTCACACCATCACGTATGTGCTTCCCGTGTGCATCGCATATTTGAAATTTAATTTACGGCCCATACACGGGAAAAATTGTTTATTTTTGAGGCCGTATTTGCTGCGGCCGTATGGTTCCCGCCCACTTTAAGTACACTTTGCATCCACTTACCACACACAGGACGTATCCGAGACGTAAAATGAAACGTAACGTTCCATATGGTTCATGAATGGTTCCAGTAAGGTCTGTATGGTTCCCATGTACATTCCTGATTATGCCAGTTTTAACATCTCTAACAGCATCTGCTTGAAAAAAGTGGCGCACTGGCACAAAGTCGGCCGGGGACACACACCGCCTGCCAAAAGTCACACAAGCATGTGCACATACGTGCACACACACACACACACACACACAAATCATGGATATATCCATAATTGGGCGGGCCAAGTAATAATAAAAAAAAAGTTCTGATTAATTGCGGGTGGGTCGTGGGTGGCCAGAGGCAGAGCCATCACTCACTCTAAAAAAAAAAAGAAGAAAAAAGACCAAGCTTCTGCGCTTTTTTGTCCCCCCTCTTTCTATAGTCACTATAGAAAGGGGGTCCCGTTCCACGAGTGGATTTGATTTTTTATCGACATACAGAGCCCTGAATTTCGCAATGTGCATTACGCTTCAATAACCCATTGAGAAGTAGAATAATTGTAATGATGATTGGGTGGAGGTCGGGTGCGGATAAATCAGAGAAACTCTTTGGTGTGGGTGGATGATTTATTTTTAGCAGCGGGTTCGGGTGACGTCAGAGCTGATCTGTCTGTGTATGCGAGTCCCTTCACAATAAGTAGCAGCTACATAAAGGCTCGTAGACCTTGTGTACACTGCAGTAGACTTTAAGTAAGTAGAGTTTACACACTGTTCCAGTAAAACACCTGTGGGAGGACCCTCTCGAAGGTTTTGAACATTTCAAAACTCTCACCCCATAAGTTTTCATCCTGTAAGCATTCCCGCAGATCCCCACAGTGTTTAAGAATGCTTCCCTAAAAGCTTGTGTAATCCCCGTATTTTTAAATTTCAAAATAAGAGCTTCTACGGGAAGCAAATATGTGATAGTGTGACAGGGGCTTAAAGCACTGTACAAGTTCAAAGTAAAAATCAGCAGATCCATGCTGTGAGGGCACACTGTGACTGCAAGAAAATACAGCAACATATTTTATTAAAACTATTATAAGTTATTGTAAGCGTTACACGTTATTCTGAAGAAGTAGTACAGGAAAAAAAAGAGTTCCTGACCCATCACATTATAAACTAGTACCCTATTCTCACCAAAAATTTGTAGTAAAACGTACGAAAAAGTAATGCACAAAAATTCGTACACATTCATACATATTTTTGACCCAATTTGTACATATCCCACGTATTTTCCGCCGGGAGGCAGTGATGACATCACCGACAACAAGCTTGTGAATCTTCTGACTGAAAAAAATGCAGTAAGTTGTCTTTTACTTATTATTCTAACCCTAAACCGCACCCTAACCTTAACCAAAACACAAATGCACATTTATGAATGTTAAATGGGAAACTCGAGTTGTGCATGTGCGTGGAAATTCGGAGGAACATGTACAAAATATGACATAAAGCATGTTGGTGGCCACAAAGTGAAGTCATTATTCCTTTATAACACTAAAATGACATTATAAAGCATGTTGGTGGTCACAAAGTGAAGTCAGTAGTCATCTATAGCACTAAAATGACATTATAAAGCATGTTGGTGGTCACAAAGTGAAGTCAGTAGTCATCTATAGCACTAAAATGACATTATAAAGCATGTTGGTGGTCACAAAGTGAAGTCAGTAGTCATCTATAGCACTAAAATGACATTATAAAGCATGTTGGTGGCCACAAAGTGAAGTCAGTAGTCATCTATAGCACTAAAATGACAATATAAAACATGTTGGTGGCCACAAAGTGAAGTAAGTATAAAAAGCTGGCAGTTGGTTTGTCATTCTGCACTTTTTTGTCAAAACGGGAGTAGACAGCCTGAAGTCCGAAATTTACCAACTGTAAGCAATCATGAACATGAAGGACAAGACACAGCAGGCTGATGGACAAATTAAGAGTTCATCCAGACAAACAGCTTCAGAGGGTTATAAGGTAATGGAAACAAATGTTTTCGGCACAGTCCAGTGGTTTAACTTCAAGGATGGATATGGTTTTATTCAGCAGAGTGACACAGAAGAGGACATTTTTGTTCATCATACTGCCATCAAAAGTAACAACATCAGCAAATACCTCAGCAGTGTGGGAGAAGGAGGAACAGTGCAGTTTGACATTATGGAGGGATAAAAGGGACCACAAACTGCAAACATCACCATCGTCGTCCAGGGCAGTAAGTTTTTAGTTTTATTATTTTTTTTTACTTTTTTAAATCAGATTGTACATTTCATCACTGATCTATTTTGTATCTGATCTTTGATGTAACTGCTGCTGTGAGAACTGTCAAAACAATCAGATCTAATGTTTTCTGAGTGCACACAGACTAAATGTCTTTTTTTGGGCCATCTATTTGTGCTCTTAGATCTGACAACAAGGAATAACGTCTCCGATGCTCATCTGGACGAGTTGTTCCAGCTGAAACAGGAGCGAGCTCGTCTCAGGAAGGAGCTGCAAGAGGTGAAAAATCACTTCAAAAAAGAGAGGGAAGCCATAAGGAAAGAGCACAGGAAAAACCTGCAAGCCACAGAGGCAACGTACCGCAGAAAGATAGAAGCCCAGAAGGCCCATTCAGCACAAGAGCAGAAAAAACAACAAGAAAGTTTCTGGAAACAGCTAGAAGCCCAGGAGACCAGGTGGAAAAAGGAGAAAGCAGCCAAGACGGGGAACTCCTGGCTTTTTATTTTCAGTGGGGTTTGTGTTGCTGTCTGGTTCTTGTCAGCTAAATATCTGACAAAGTAAACAGCTTTAATTGACCTTGACAAAAAAAACCAACAAAAAAAAAAACAGTTGACTGCTCACTGTTTTCACTTATTATCGACTGATTATAAGCGGCTGTTCATGTTGCCGTGAAAGCATCGGGTTTTTTTAATATTTATTTATTTGTGTATATATTGGTTGAGTTGGGCTCAAAACTCAAAAATCTATTGCATTAAGTTGCCTTGAAATTATGAGTTTTGCCAACTGTTTTATTTTTACAGTACAAGGGTTTATAGAATTTCTGTATCCACTGTATATATGCATTATTATTATTATTGCGCATTATTATTATATCCATATATTTGCAGGAGAATGAACATCCAAGTCTTTAGGGTCCTGGTGCTTCCTTTCTTACTGTATGGGTGTGAGACCAGTGAGACTTGGAGGCTAACCAGTGACCTAAGGCAACAACTGGATGTCTCAGGTACTAGGTCTCGTTGGAGAATCCTTGGGACCTGCTGGAATGACTGTTTCAAATGACCGGTTACTTAGAGAGACGGGTCTGAGACCATGCTCCGGTGTCGTGCATCACTGACATCAGAGCATGGTCTCAGACCTGACATGATTTTTACTAGCACTGGTACTACTACAAGTACAAGTCAAGTCAAGTCTGGGAGTATGGGCTGGAGCCATGCTTCGCCGCATCCATGACACCACGGAACATTAGGGTCTGCTCCCTTCTCTGCCCCTCACCAAGGCAGTGTCTCTACATCTGGAGTTGGTCCCCGGGCGACGGACTGTGGCTGCCCACTGCTCCTAGTGGTTCGATTGTATCCAACTGTAATTAGGATGGGTTAGATGCAGAAGACAAATTTTGTTGTGTGTATCCATGTATGTACAATGACAATAAAGGACCTTCTTCTTTCTTCTTGTTGAAAAAAACCACCCTGGGTCATGGATGCCAACCACCCAGGAAGACAACCGGTCCATCTCCACATCTCGAAAATAACCATCTATCTGCCGCAGCCAGGTGAAGCATGGGTGTCCCCTTGGCCTTCTCCAGCCACTGGGGTCCTCAGCACTCAGGCACCAATGTGCTGGATCATGCATAGAGAAACGCACCACATGGCCAAAATGTCAAAGATGACACTCCCTCACAATGCAAGTGATACTCCTCATCTTAGTCTCCCTAAGTAACTGCTCGTTTGATACAAAGTCATTCCAGCGGTACCCAAAGATCCTCTGAAGAGACCTAGTACCAAAGACATCCAGTCGTTGCCTTAGGTCACTGGTTAGTGTCCAAGTCTCACAACCATACAATAAGGCAAGTAGCACCAGGACCCGAAAGACTTGGACCTTCCTTCTCCTGCAAAGTCATCGGCATAGCCAAACACCTATGTCCAGTGACCTCATGACTCCATAAGTTCTTCCTAGGTGTCTCTCAATCTCAAAGGCCGAGGACCCAGAGACATGAATGTCTCTGCCAAGATAAGTGAATGTCTCTACAAGTTCAACACTTTCACCACATACAGATACACTTCTGATGGCTGAGTCCAGGAAGTCATTAAAAGCCTGGATCTTAGTCTTGATCCAGGACAATCGCAAACCCAGACACTCAGATTCCTCACTCAGCTTCTCAACTACTCCAATCAGGGTATCCATTAATTAATTTTCTGTACCCGCTTATTCCAAGTAAGGGTCACGGAGGTGGCTGGATGTAGCCCATCCCAGCAGTCTTTGGGCGAGAGGCGGGGTAAACCCTGGACAGGCTGCCAGTCCATTGCAAAGAGGGTATCCATTGATTCTGCAAATATCACAGCATCATCCATGAAGTCAAGGTCAGTAAACCTTTCATCACCAACAAGTACAGTTGTCACATTTTGAATTACATTGTAAATTAATTAAATGCCTCAAAATACCATACATGTGACCAGCATAACTACTTCATTTGTGGAATGAATTGCAATAAAATCATCTTCATAATTAAAATTTTCACTTCTACAAATACAGTATTCATGTTGTTGTAACTTTCTGGCACATTTCTCCTTTTTACTTTGAGGCTGTGTTTATCCAGCTTAACTGAATTTGATGTACAGTACTGATACAGTGCCTATAAATGTTATTGACGTATTTGGTGAGGTAATTGCATATTTGCTTAAAGGTCAAGGCGGCAGCACATATGAATCACTAAAGTGGACAGTAGGGGGTCCAGCACTCCCCGTCCCATTTGCACACCTCTTCTTCTCAGCTTCCAGAGTTTATTTTCACATCATCATAAATGACAGATTGCATAATGATTACAAATTCATTAAAAATGGTGCTGATGAGTTGTTGGGGTATAGACAGAAACTATACCTTTGAGGAAGGAGGAGGGAAAAGAACAAGGAGAGATTAAAAAATGTGGGTTGGTGCAAAAAAAGCAATGACTCAAATAATTAAGTGTTGAAAAACACAATCAGCAATTCTCAGGACATTCATTAAATTATGATGGAATTAATCAATGTCAATAATACCACCAGCTGAGAAGTTTGCCTCCCATGAACATATAAGAGGAAGCAGCTGTCAACTGCCAATCAGATTTCATGCCGCTTCCCACACGGAAGTGATTTAGTTTCTTGATCAGTAAATTGGGAGCAGGTAACTTCACATCAGTTAATGAGAACAAATCATGTGGTTTTTTTAAGACTTATGTATGTAAAAACAAGTAACATACAGTGCTGACAAAAAGTATTCACCCCCTTTTACATATTTTAATTTCTTTTTGCCATTAAGAACACAAAAAATAAATCAGGCTTCTCTATAATAAAATGTCTAAAATTATCCTATTTTAACTCAAACTGAGAACAAATCTCTAAAACTTGATATAAATTAAATAAAAATATCGAAGCCAAAATGATGGGTTGCATAAGTAATGACACCCTTTAATATAACACAAGTTTACAGCCAGTTTTCTTTAGACAAGTCGGGGAATGGATACATGAACACTTCCAAGTTACTGAATACGTCTTGGACTTCATTCACATCAAGTATTAAGAAACACAAACAGTATGGTAGTCTATGCTAAACCTGTGTCAAGTAGGCAGTTCTCAAAAATTGAGTGACTGTGCAAGAAGGAGACTAGTGAGGGAAGCCAACAAGACACCCATGACAACTCTGATGAAGTTCTAGGCTTCTCTGGCTGTGCTTGGAGAAATTGTGCACAGTGCAACTTTTGTCTGTTGCATCACCACTCACAGCTTCTTAGTGGAGTGGAGCAGAGAAGGATTTTCATACAATAAAACAGATCAAATCTAGACTAGCATCTCCCATGTGCCTTCTGGCAAACTGTAGCTGAACTTTCAAGTCTTCTTTTTAAGAAAATCCTTCTCTGCTCCACTCCACCATGATGTTGTGTAACTGGTATCAGCCTGTGCTGATTTTCACAAAGTGTTCGATTCAGTTGATTGGGCTGCTCTCTGGGACATCCTGAGAATTTGTGGGATCCCCAAGACATTGCTGGACATCACAGCCAATCTATACACAGGTTCTATGCTATGCTAGTGCTCTTCGAAGTGAAGACTCTAACGTTTTGCCAGTTAAAACCGGCTTCTACACTGTTCAATACTTGCATGGACTGGGTGTTGGGTAGGGTTGTGGAAACCAACTGCTAAGGTGCTTTTGTTGTTGAGGAAAGGTTTACTGACAAAGATCACAATGCTGTGATCTTTGCGGATTTAATGAATGCCCTGATTGTAGCACTTGAGAACCTGAAGAATCTGAGTGTCTGAGTTTGCGATTGTCCTGGATCAAGACTAAGATCCATGCTTTCAACAACTTCCTGCACTCAGCTATCAGAAGTGTATCTGTATGCAGCAAAAGTGTTGAACTTGTAGAGACATCCATTTTATCTCGGCAGTAACATTCATGTGTCTGGGTCCTCAGCCTTTGAGATCAGGAGATGCCTTAGAAGACCTTATGGAGTCATGAGGTCACTGCACAGAGGTGTTTGGCAATCCCAATATCTTTGCAGGAGAACAACGGTCCAAGTCTTTCGGGTCCTGGTGCTTTCTGTCTTACTGTATGGTTGAGAGACTTGGATGCCAAGGTGATGACCGGATGTTTTTGGTACCAAAACTCTTCAGAGGATCCTTGGGTACTGCTGGAATGACTTTGTTTCAAATGAGCAATTACTGAGAGAGACTCAGATGAGGAGTATGACTTGTATGTTGAGGAAGCGTCAGCTATGACATTTTGGCCATGTGTCATGTTTCTCTGTGCATGATCCAGCATGCAGGTGCCTCAGTGTTGAGGACCCTAGCGGCTGGAAAAGGCCAAAGGTAGGCCCACATTTCACCTGGCTGTTGCAGATGGTTAATTCTGGGGATGAACTGGTTGTCTGCCTGGGTGGTTGCCATCCAAGACCCGGGGTGATTCTGTCGTGTGGTGGATGGGGTGACACACGGCACCATCACATGCTCCCGGACCTGATTCCAAACTATTTTGCATACTTTTGTCTGCAGTCTAAAGTGGGCGTCGAAATCTTACTGGGGCAGACACTGCATGACGGTCCATTTTTGGTTCCAAACATTCTAGTTCGTAGACTAAAAACCAGATGACGTGTCGAATATATGCACCGACTCAACCCTGTAATTATTTACTTTTAATCTGACAAAGTTGGTGACACCTGTCATACTGCATATGTAGCAGTTTAAGATGCTGATGAGCAATTTCTACACACTGTAAAAACTTAGCATGAAAACATCCGCTTCAAAGACTACACCAACCTTCGAAAACTGTCACGCCTAATCAACGGCATGTCCAGAGGATCAATGAAGGACCTTTAAAGTGCTTCAAAAAGCACACACATTCCCAATAAAACGTGCTAAATCAAAGACTGCTTCTTATGTATTCAGCAGCGCCTTCCCCCTCGCTGTTTGATGCCTCACGGTTCAATATGATTAGCTGAGCCGTTTCTACAAGAGGCGGGGTTAAAGAGAAAAATGCTCGAGTACGAAGTTTCTCTAAACAATTCTTGTGCCTCGGAGGAATTGTTCTCGTGTCCTTGAGAGGCATCATGGAGTGTGACTTGAAGACTTTTTGTTCCTCCTCCGCTGCCTCATTTCACACCTCCTGCTCCTCTCCATGCTCCTCAATGCCATTGTGCTCCCTCCCTCCTGTCTCTTTTCGCCTCCCACCATCTCGTATTAGCCACAGGGTGGGTAGGGTGGTCTCTGTCCATGCTCTGATTGGTTTTATTGGCACAGTTCTCGATTCTGTGCTTGATAAAGATGGATCAGCACATTACATTAGGCAAAGCACTTCTCTTTTCCATCTCATTAAAAAGACAACATTTATTTAGCAGAAAAGGAACATCCTCCTGTGTCAGACAAATTAATGCTGGGTTGTCCATTTCCAAACTTTGCTTTACTAGACACAAATGTTTGTAGTCAGAGGCACACCATTCACAGTACAACCTTGATTTTCAGGTGCTACAAACTGTTATCTCGGTGGCCAGATAAGGCCCAAAAACCAGGTTAAGACCATACACTGTAAAAAATAATGAACAAACCCTCAGTGATGTCACCCATGGGTTTTCTGAGGAGCAGCTCTTGATGTCACCATTTTGGCAGTGCTCGACTCTGCCTAACTTCTAGCCAAAGCATAAATGGGTGAAGAAGTGGAGTGTGGGCAAGACTGGCGTGACCTTGGCGGGGCAAATGAAGTGCGAACACACTCACCTATCTAAGTTACCATGGACTGTATATATACTGGACAAACCCTCCGTAAGATCACCCATAGTTTTTATGAAGAGCAGCTCTAGATGTTGCCATCTGGGCAGTGCTTGACTCCACCTAACTCCTACCCAACCCTTCAATGGGTAAAGAGGTGGAGCATGGGCAGCACCGGCATGAACTGGGCGGGACAAATAAAGCACTAACACACACACACACAGCTACCTTGAAGTTACCACAGATTGTATATATACTGGATAAACCATCTGTGGCGTCACCCATTGGTTTTCTGGAGAGCAGTTTTGAAGCTCAAATGGGGCGGCTCCAAATGTCACTATCTTAGCGGTGCCGGACTCCACCTCACTCCCTGCCAATGCATAAACAGGTAAAGATGTGGCGCACATGCAAGACCAGCGTGAACTGGGCAGGAGGACGAATGAAGCCCAAACACACACCCATCTTGCAGTTACAAACAAACAGTGAAGCTCAGGCTAACTTTGGTTTGGGTGTTTAATTAACGCATATTTTTTATAGACTGGGTGATGGTTTTCATCGCAGGTGGCTTGGGCGTGGGTATTAAAAACTATGACTGCCGTATTGGCTCAGTAACAGTTGCACCATCAGTGGTGCTAATGCCACCAAGCTAGCTGCTAATTAGAGCTAACCTGGTGCAAATATATAAATTAAATAATGCTAAAATTTCACACAACAGAAATACTGAAGCAACGACTCCTTTGGTGGTTTGTTTGTACAATTAACTGCCATAATAACATTATCTGTTGTTGTCCATGTTTTGAAAATAAAAAAGAACCATCATTATTATTGTTATAAAGGTTTTTAAATTGACCTTTGCTCCAAAAATGAAACCCAGTTTTCGTTTTCTGTTCATTATGAGTTACTTTTGACCCCATACAGACAAGATCTGAACAAAACAAGCCATTCATTTTCTGAACCCTCTTATTCCAATTAAGGCTCATGGGGGGCGGAGCCTATCCCAGCTGTCATTAGGCAAGAGGCAGGGGGTGGAGCCTATCCTAGCTGTCATTAGGCAAGAGGCAAGGGGTGGAGCATATCCTAGCTGTCATTAGGCAAGGGGTGAAGCCTATCCTAGCAGTCATTAG
>OMMV01225364.1:0-10040 GCA_900302635.1 Chatrabus melanurus | reverse complement strand
TTCCACCGTTTTTCTCCCACAGTTCAACGCCACAGAGATCATTCAATTCAGAGAGTGCAAATTATCTCTGTGCTTCTTGCCCAGTGCATGCTGGGAAAGGCAAATGCACAATGTGCACACTGATTTCAGCTGTGATTCACCATGAGAGGAAAAAAAACAAAGGCACGGGTTCGTCAAAAACCAACCTTCGCGTGAAGCCCAGCAGTCGACAATTAGCAGCCAACTTTAAATTCCTGCGCTGGTTTACGGTTTGCTGTTTTTGGGCTTGGCTCATTCACTGCTGATACAATGGCAAATTTCAGAGCTCACGTCTCAGTTAAAAACCGACGCCAAACCCACATGAGACGCTGCTGTTGATGAGATACAGATGGATGGAAGTAGCTGAGCGCCCCGCTTCATTAATTAGAGGCTTAAAGGAGACGTTAGACATTTTTCAATCTAGGCTTCTATTTTTAGATGTTTTGGGGGGGGTCATCTTTTCACTCGGGATAAAAATGAATTTAATTGGTGCATTATTTGTTTAGAATATAAATAAACTTTTTAAAACTACAGATTATACAGTTAGCTGCTTACCTTAGCCTAGCCGTCCTCCTTGCGGCTGTTCACTGAGGCATTACAAGTCAACTGCCGGGAACGGGCTCGTTCTGTAAGACCCAGCCCCTCTCAGGTTGATCATCTAAAACCTGACAAGTTAGTTCTCCTCAAACATTTTGAGGAAACTGATTAACTCAAACCATTTTGTGTTTCGTTAACTCAAATGATTCAACTATCAAATCTTGTTTTGGTTGAAATGAAAGTGGTTAATTTATGTTAAATCAACTTAAATGAGCACAATGTCCAAATAATTCAGCCTATTCTCACAAAAAAAATTCTTAGAAAAACTTACAAAAACGTAAGGCACAAATATATGTATACAGCCGTACGTATTTTTCAGTGTTGAATAATTCTAACCCTAACTGGCTCCACCAAATGAGCCATACCAGGAATCTACTTAGTGCTATTTTCAAAGCACTAAGTTAATGAATCCTTTAACAGGCCACTAATCCTTTCACTTGTGTCTGTTTCCTTGATACCGCACCTCTGTGTGCCTGCTAAACTCCAGTTTAAATGGAAGGACAGGCGCTACTCTGATTGGTTGATGTCATATTCGGACTACAAAACGCCCCCCTAACACTAATGAACCCAGTAAACCCAACTCTTTTGCGCACAGCGCTGGCTTTGTGCAGAAATTTTGCGCCACTGAACTAGAAAGGTGTGCCGGGACACGCCCCAATTGGGCTTGCACCTTCAGCACAAGTCCGTTTAGTGTCTTCTTTTAAAATAGGGCCTATGTGTGTTAAGTCAAATAGAATGTCAATTTTATTTCATTTCCATATAAGCTTATATAAAAATAATAGTAAAAAGATCATTTTCCACAAAGATATGCCTCTTTAAACACTATGGTATCTAGAAAATTCCAGAAACTTATATTAATTATTTAAAAAACCAACTGGTTGGGTAACTGGTGTGTTTAGGGGTTAGCTGTGGCACCTTCTTGCTTTTAAAAACAGAAATGAAAAATCAAAAGAATTAAGCCAAGGCATCTGGGGAAAAATTGTGGATCTCCACATATCAGGTCCAACTGAGGACCCATCTCTAAAAGATTCAAGGTACCACAAGCAAATGTACAATTCATTGTCCAAAAATCTTGGAACTATACACACCTTACATTGTTCAGGAATAACGCATAAATTAACACCCAGGAATGAAGGAATTTTCATCCAAAACATCCAATAGAACTCATAAACTAAGGAACTAAAAAAGGACCAAAAAAAAAAAAAGGCTCTGTCTTTGTCCTGGTGATCAACTGTGAAGTGAAAGATGCCACATTTCTACTTGATGCCTCCAACTCCTTCATTAGATCCTTCCTTGCGTGTGTGATGTTTGACTGTGTTATTAGCCAACCGTGTTGCTGGATTTTGAGCATTAGCCTGTCAGGTACAGTGGTCAGTCGGTACCGAAAAGGTGGCCAAGGTTGAGTGGTATCATTGGAAAGCTGTTTTATTCAGGAACTCGTTTCAGTCTGGTAGCAGCCTTGATTTAGCAGCTTTCCCTCTGGTACTAGTTCAACGAGCAATTACACTGGGGCCAAAACTTAAAAATCCTCCAATCATATTTAAACATACACCATATTATTTGTCTAATCATAAAGATTCTATAAAGGTATCATTTGGACTATCTATGACTGAATGTTATGGAGTTATGAGGTAAAAACAGCAAAAATGGTGACAAAGGTCAATTTCAGTTTGTGCAGGGGTCAAAAGTTAAAGTTGCTCCAATTTTGGTAAAAAGTGATGCAAATTATTGGTTGAGCTAATAGGATTAATAAATGGAATAGTTTTGACTGTTGAATGCTTGGTCTCCAAAGTAAAGGTCAAACAGGGTCAACGTCCATTGGATACTATGGTATATGAAATATGTTACCCCGTAACATGATAACTAAGTATAAAGCAGAGATGGAAGTAAGTCACAGTGAAGTCACTCTCATGTCATGAAACTGCAAGTCTCAAGTCCCAAGTCAGCTTGACTTGACTTCCTGAATAAGACAGCTTTCCATTGATACCACTCAGTATCAATAACAGTAACAGGCAAAATTCTGGCCTGTACCTGATGGACTATATGGATTTAGTTAGCTGTAGTATGAAATTATAAGGATTTACCTGGTCATCTGTCGAGGTGACCTGCTCCAAGCGGTTCAACATAGTCTCCATGGCTGACATGCGTCTGCTCAACTCAGTGATCTGGAGAAAGTCACGGAAAGAAAAGAATAGTTTTTGTTTTTTTAACCATAGGTGATGAACAGAACATTTCATACAAAAAAGGAGGGCACTTATAGAGCCAAGGCTCAACAGTCCTTTGTTTAACTGTTAAATAACACGGACATCAACAGGAAACAGTATGAAAATAGGCTGTGACTTCTTGTCTTGCAGGTGGACAGGAATGGTGGGAACTACAGTAGCTGCACGGAATTCATGCGAGTTGGTTGTTATGGATGGCCAGCACTCGGGAACAGTGGGTGGGAAGGGTGGACACGTGCTTTTGGAAGGGACACGAACAGAGCTTCAATGTACGGCGTAATGTAGGTGAATGGAAAACCTTAATTGCAGACAATTGAACTTGTTAACTGGGATAACTGGTGAACTGTCAGCATCCATAACCCCCAACTGCATTCTGCACCTCTGAATGTTGGTGCACAATTTACACGTAGCTTGTTACATACGTGAAATGAAAAACATATGGCTTACGCTGTGCGGTGACTTTGATTCATGACTTCTTGTTCATAACTGATTCCAGCGCCGTTTGCTGTAGGCTACGGATTAATTGTAGTCTGTATCCAGTCCAAATTGTTTCTTTGCCGTTTCTACAGATCATGTTTCCCTCTTTAACAAAACTAAACAAAGGGCACCTTCTAAAGAACTTTCACTGTGGACTTTGTATCACCTGCCATGACAGCCTCAAAACTGGAGGATTAGCATCTGTCTAGCAGATGAGAACTCACAGGTCAGGTCAGATCTGGGAGCATGTGCCATGTCACAAAACCACCCCGGGTCCTGGATGGCAACCACCCAGGCAGACAACCGGTCCATACCCACGAATCGAAAGTTGGCATATATCTGCGGCAGCCAGGTGAAACGTGGACGTCCCCTTGGCTGTTTCCAGCTGCTGTGGTCCTCAAAACCGAGGCACCTGCGTGCTGGATCATGTCAAGAGAAGTTCGCCACAAGGTGAAAATGTCATAGCTGACATTCCCTCGCTACGAAAGTTATACATATATGACACTGCCAAGATAAGTGAATCTCTCGACAAGTTTAACACTTTTTACTGCACACAGTTACACTTCTTGACTTCAGGAAGTCACTGAGAGCCTGGATCATAGTCTGGATCCAGGACAATCACAAACCCAGACACTCCGACTCTTCACTCAGCTTCTCGTGTATTGCAATCAGGGCATTCATTGATTCCGCAAAGATCACAGCATTGTCCATGAAGTCATGGCCAGGTCATCTTTCCTCACCAACAAAGGCACCTAAGCCAAAGGCACCTGGTCTCCACAACCCTAACCCACCACTCAGTCCATACAAGCATTGGACAGAGTAGGAGCCAGAACACCTACCTGATGAACAGCAGAGTTGACTAGGAAGAACTCAGCTATGATGTCCAGCAACTTGCTGGGGATCCCACAAACCTTCAGGATATCCCAGATGGCAGCCTATACAGTGCCTATAAATAGCAGTCACACCCTTGGGCTTTTACACATTTTAATTGCTTTTTAATTTTAATTTGTCTTTGGAAAAAAAAGTAATTCACGCTCCTCTATGTTAAAATGTCCAAAATGATCCTCTTTAAACTCGAACTGAAAACAAATCTCGACAACTTGATATAAATTAAATAGAAATATCAAAGCCAAAATGATGGGTTGCATAAGTAATGGCGCCCTTTAGTATAACACAAGTAAATCATCAGTTTTACAGTCAGTTTTCTAATAGACTAGTCAGGGGATGAATACATGAACATTTCCAAGTCACTGAATATGTCTTGGACTTCATTTACATAAATTATTAAGAAATACAAACAGTATGGTACTCTATGGTAAATCTGTGTGGAGTAGGCAGTTTTCAAAAACTGGGTGACTGTGCAAGAAGAAGACTAGTGAGGGAAGCCACCAAGACACACATGACAACTCTGAAGGAGTTAAATTCTTCACTGGCTGCAATTGGAGAAACTGGAGAATAGTGCAAGTTTTGTATTTTGCGTCACCAGTTACACAACATCATGGCGGAGTGGAGCAGAGAAGGATTTTCTTAAAAGGAAGACAGTTAAGCTACAGATGGGAGACTCAAGCCTAGATCTGATTCTTTGTATGAAAGCCCTTCTCTGCGCCACGCCACCATGAAGCTGTGACTGCTGATGCAACAGACCAAATTTGCCCTATGCACCGTCTCTCCAATCACATCCACAGAACCCTACAATTCCATCAGTGTGTGAAAACTATTTATATGCGCTGTAACTATGATCACATTTTATGTAAGCAGTGACACATCACACAGCCCTCCCAAATTAAGGGGACTTAGGGGAAAGATGACAGAAGGCCCACAGATTTTCTATATTCTCTCCAAGAATTCTCTATTTTTTCTCCACATAAAAGTCACAACTGTCAAGACAAGTACCTACTTTATATTTTGCCAAGATACTACCTCACTACAAGGAAATTTTGCGGCATAAAATGGACACATTTTCACTGTTCTAGCCACACAAGATTCATCACCAAGACCAGCCATTGTTTTTGTTGTTAGAGTTTCTCCATGATGTCACTGGGGATTCCATTAACATTTCTTTACTCCCTACAGACGAAGTAGTCAGGTAGTACCATCTGCAAATTCAGGTGCGGACTCAAACCTAATACTGTGTTTTTTTTCTCTTTCATTATAACATACGGGCCATATCTTCTACCCCTCGCAAAACAGTGCACAGTGCAACACAAGTTTACAGTATAATTGCACTCATTTGTGCGCCAATGGGCATGTTGGTCTACAAGCGCAGTGCTGGTGCATTGCTATCACATGGAAGCAGGAACTGTTTGCCTCATATACCAGCAAAGAACTGGTCTAAAGTCCAGTGCAAAGCTGAAACAGAGAGAGTTGTGTGTCATGGTTTAATTGTCTGTGGCTATGTGTATCGAGCCAGTAAACCAGTTCACAAAGTCTTTTTGAGATGTATTGCAAATAAATACCGGTGATTATGTATCATTCCTGGCAGTGGTAATACAAGCTCGGACAATAACCAGGTCTGGGAGCCTACGCTGGTGCCATGCATCACCACATCTACCACGCCACAGAACCACCCTGTGTCCTTGATGGCAATCAGCCAGGCAGATAACTTGTCCATCTCCAACGTCTCAAAAGTATCCATCTATCTGCCGCAGCCATGTGAAATGTGGGCGTCCACTTGGGCTTTTCCAGTTGCTAGAGTCCCAAACACTCGGGCCCTGTGTGTTGGATCATGCCCAGAGAAACAGGCCACATGACCAAAATGTTATATCACAATGGAAGTAATCCTCCTCATCTGAGTCTCCCTCGGTAACGGATCGTTTGAAATAAAGTCATGCCAGCTGTACCTAAGGATCCTCTTAAGAGGATAATAATGCCACAAAAATTATTAGTGCTGTGCTGCTGTAGAAATAACCAAAAAAAAAATAGTCTTTATTTCTATGGTACTCTTCCATCAGGGTGCTGCCTTCTAAGGCGTTCAACTGCATCCTGGGAGTAACATGGGATTAATCTGGGATTAAGGACCTTGCCCAAGGGATTTTTGTGATTTTCCTGTCTGATGGGGAACAGAACCAAGGATCCTCTGGTTACAAGCCCACCACTTTAACCTTGAGACCCCTGGGGTCCGATCCCCCCTTCGGGTATTGGGGGTGGGGGGTTGTCTGGTCTAAGGTTGTCAAAATTAGAAGGGCACATAAAATAATAATAAAATAATAATTCACTTACTGGACAATCAAAAGTAATTAAACATATTATTGGTTTTCTTTGGATGTGTGTATGTGTGCATGTATGTAAGCATTCACAAGGGCTGGGGGGGTTCAGCCTTTATTAGATAAAAATGGGGGGCTCTAAGGAAAAAACATTGCTTGAGACCAGCATTTTCCAATCCTGGTCCTCGGAACCTAAAGTACTGCACGTTTTCCATTTGTCCCTGATCTACTCAGACCAGATCAGCTCAGTCAGGCGTGTTCAGCCAGTCAACAGCTGGAAACAATGGAACACACTTGATTTGGCTCATTATGTGTAGTTAGAGCTTGGAGAAATGGAAAATACACAGTACTTTGGGTCCCGAGGACCAGGATTGGGAAACACTGCTCTAGAACATCACCTCCTCAAAATCAATAATCTCCTGTACTTATAACCACCTATATTTGAAATGAAAATATGTGATTGATTGCTGGTCCACAACGTGGAAGCGGCTGCTGCCGAACAGGCTAGATTTAGGTTAAAAAGGTCAATTAGCACGGGTTAGGGTGAATGTACTTGGAAGTAGTTATTGCTGACAAAACGTCAAAATGAGTGCCTTCATGCCTCACAAAATACTGCAGCTACACTTGCTTCTCTTATTGTATTTGTGTATAAACTAGATGGGCATTGAGTTGAACTCTTGGTTCAGATCCATATTAGTGAATATTGTCCATAGGACTGTGGATAATTTAATGTGGTTGACTTTACTGTAAAAAGTACAAAAACTCAATACTGAGCAAAGGAAAACTTAAGTATAGAATAGAATAGAATAGAAAGCCTTTATGGTCATTGTACTGGGACAAGGAATGCTGCTAGGACAACAAAATTGCAAGGGCTGCTTCAAGGTGCTGAGTGTAAAGTTACGGACAGATACAATTACCACGTTTGCATAGCAAACAACATTTATGCAGCAAGATGTTGCGTAATGAAAAAAAAAATACCATACAGTGGTAACACACAGTGTGTAGTAAAAAAAACTATTGCACATGTACTTAATGTAGTAGTGTCAAGTATAAGTGAGGAATTGTTCAATGACCTCTGTTGCATATCTGCAGTTATTGCACATTATCCTTGTGTGGTGGCGGTGGGGGGTGAATAAGTTAGAGTGTATGTGGAGTAGTGTACAGTGGGGAGAGGAGGAAGGCTTCTGTATGTTTGTGCAAGTGTGTGTGGAGGGGGGAGGGATGCAAAATCAGTGTGTGTGTGTGTGCGTTCAGTGTAGTGATGGCTTGTAGTATAACACAAGTAAATCATGACTTCCACAGCCAGTTTTCTTTAGACAAGTCAGGGGATGAATGCATGAACATTTCCAAGTCACTGAATATGTCTTGGACTTCATTTACATCAATCATTAAGAAATACAAACAGTATGGTACTCTATGGTAAATCTGTCTGGAGTAGGCAGTTCTCAAAACTGGGTGACTGTGCAAGAAGGAGACAAGTGAGGGAAGCCAACAAGACATTCATAACGACTCTGAAGGAGTTACATTCTTCTCTGGCTGTAATTGGAGAAATTGGGAATAAGGTGCAATACTGAAGGCTGCCTTTACTTATGCAAGCCAATATTTTAACTTTGATATTTCTATTTAATTTATGTCATGTTGTAGAGATTTGTTTTTGGTTTGAGTTTAAAGAGGATAATTTTAGAAATTTTAATATAGAGAAGCCTGAATTATTTTTTTCTTTCAAAATGGCATACAGAAATAAAAATGTGTAAAAAACCAAGGGTGTGTAGACTTTCTATATCTACTGTATAATTTTATACGACTATAGCTCAGTTGGTAACTGAGGTGTTGGAGTCCCAATTACTGACAACTTGTCAAAGTGTCCTTGAGCCAAACTCCAAACTGTGCTCGGGTCAGAACCTGCCGTCAGTGTGCAGTGACAGTACTGTAAGTCGCTTTTGAAAACAGCATCTGCCAAATGTTTAAATTCACTCTGGGCCAGTACACATCCTGCGCGTGTTTTTGCTGGGTTTGATGTCTTCTTCTCAAAGACGTAATCCACATGCATTCTGTGTGTCAGATGTCTTTGAAGCTCACTCGCTGCATGGAAAGTTTTCCAGTGTATCTTCAAAAAAAGGCAAAAAAAGAAAAGCAACAGGATGACTAACTAGGATCTAAGAAAGCAGCAGACAATGAGGAATGTCACAGCTGATTTTGATGTCTAACAGACACACGTCTGGCTCTGCATTTCCTCTCTGTGTCTCCTTTGTGTTGCTCAGCTACGATCCCAAAAATGGAAGGTGATCATCAGGAAAAAAAAAAAAAACCCAGACAGAACCAATAACCACCCTCTGATATTAGTCACATCCTTTGTTCTCTTGTTGCTTAACTTTCATAACATATGATTTCGATAGTCTGCGCCAAATAATCAAATCTGAATAATTTAAAATTGACGACAACAAAGTGTCATCAGGACACATGTTGACGATTGATATCTGAATGCAACCAGGCTAATAATAAACAGCCTGTTTGCATCGACGCCTCAAAAACAAAATTTTTGCACGAACAGGTGTTGTGGTTCTTTCCAGGCTCTGAGATGTAAGCTGACACATAAATAGATACTGATGTAATGTGTGTCCACCCCCTCTGATCTCGCAGCTGCCTCATCACTCAACGTGTCAAACTGATCAGCTTGTTTGTTTACACGCGTGCAGCTTGTACACATGGCTGCTAGAAAGGCAGAAAAGCATCAAAGGCCAAAAACAGATCCTAATCTGGGTTTTCTTCAGAAGTGTAAGTCCAAAAAAAACAAACGGTTTCATGGTCCAGCTTGTTGATCGTGTTACCGCCGCTGTTTTTATTCCATGTGAGGTAAAATAAATATGAAATTGTCCTATAAAGCTCCTGGGTATGACCGTAAACTGCATCGGGGACTATAGGTGGTCCTCCAGGCTGCAGATAACTTTTTTGGGGGTTTGTTGGTGGTGGGATTGGCACCGTAAAACACTTCGCAAAGCTCGATAATGGACAAGAAGATCCTTTGTTTCCGGACTCGAGATCAACTCTGCTGCTGATGGAGCAGGAATTCGACAACGCTACCCCTGGCATGCTAGTGGCTGGGGAATTTTGACGGGATTGTTACAGAAAAAAATATGAGAGCAGAGCAGAAATCCATGAGCAGAAGTTTGATGAGCGCACAGAAGCTGTCTGAGTGTGAGAAGGACTGAAGCTGAGACATCTATATCTATATCTGAGACGCCTATATCTGAGCACAAGCAGGAGCTATTTGAGTGCGAAGGCAGGGTTTGAGGGAAAGATTACAAAATCTGAATGTGAAATCAATAAGTCATGCTCTCAAACTGAAAGACCACGTTCTTGAATAAAGATAGGAAGAAAAGCTTAGCTGCTGCCTTCTGTTGGAGGGAAACCCTGATAACCACCAACAATGTTCCAGTTTATCTCTTATAAATGGGTCTGCTACACTAAACACACATAAATTAATTTAATTTTGATTGGTTTTCTTGGTTTGACTGTCTCTTCG
>OMMV01225358.1:0-12080 GCA_900302635.1 Chatrabus melanurus | reverse complement strand
ATCTATCCATCCCTTCAATTATCCATCCATCCATCCATCATACATTCATCCATCCATTATTTAGAAATGCAGTCCATTTTCCATCCATCCGTCCTTAATTTAGAAATGCAGTCCATCCATTCATCTACCTATCCATCATCTATCCATCCATCTGTTCATCTGTCCACCCATTCATTTATCCATCCATCTGTCCATTCATCCATTCATCTATCTGTCCATACTCCATCCATCTGTCCGTCCTCCATCCATCCAGCCATCCACCCATCCATCCATTGATCCATCCATCCATCCACCCTTAATTTAGAAATGCAGTCCATTTCCATCCATCCATCCATTCATCCATCCATCTACCTATCAATCATCTATCCATCCATCTGTTCATCCATTCATTCATCCATCTATCTGTCCATACTCCATCCGTCTGTCCATCCATCCATCCATCTGTCAGTCCATCCATCTTTAATTTAGAAATGCAGTCCCTCCATCCATCCTTTATTCAGAAATGCAGTCCATTTTCCATCCATCCATCCCCCTTTCTCCCTCCATCCATCCATCCATCCATCTGTCAGTCCATCCATCTTTAATTTAGAAATGCAGTCCATTTTCCATCCATCCATCCCCCTTTCTCCCTCCATCCATCCATCATCCATCTCTCAGTGGTACTCAGAGGTAAACTGTAGTCTTACTCACTGCAGTCTTGTGGCCATGTGGACTTAAAACTTGTTTAAAGTGTAATCTAACACCTGTGCTTTATGCTTTCTGTTTAATTTCCAGTTTTCAACTTGCCTGGCAGGAGGTTTGGTGATGAGAATGGCATAATTAAACTACCATGCTCCATTCAGCCTTAAAAACTGAACAATCCGTCCTCACTCCACCTGCTGCCTGGAGAAATATGTGTCCCTATTCCCTTATCAGCCTCTTCTTCTTTTTTTTCTTTTATACTTCTGCATCCCTCTTTCCATTAGTTACAGGGTTAAGGTCTTGTCCACAGCGGTGCATCTGTTATGAGCATGCAGACCTGGTGGACTGCCGTGCTCGTGGCTTTCGACATGTTCCCAGGGGTCTCCCACATGGTACATGGCTGCTGGAGCTGGGGGGCAACCGTCTTGGTGAGATCCGGACCAAGGCCTTTGCTGGACTGTGGTCCCTGAGGGTTCTGTTGTTAGCCAACAGTCACATACAGCAAATACAACCACAGGTACGGAAAAAACAAGTCCGTGGACCTTCTGGGTCACAGTACTGCACAGATATGATACCACAGAAACAACAAATAAGAAGAAAGAAGTTTGTTTGTACATGTAAACAAAAAATGGGGGCTGATAGTTAAACGTGTCCTTTTGTCTATCTTGACAGGCATTTTTCTTTTTGTCGTTTCTGGAGAAGCTGGATCTCAGTTGTAACCATTTGACTTCTCTTCCTGTTGACTTCTCAGCCAGTCTGTCAGCTCTCAGGGAGCTGCGCCTGGAGCACAACGATATACATCAAATATCCGGCTACAGGTACCCCTGGGTCCTCACATCCTTCATATCATCAATGATGCTTATATTGTTGGATGGGACCATCCGTCCATCCATTTTCTGAACCTGCTTATTCTAGTTAAAGGTCACGGGGGGACTTGAGCCTATCCCAGTGGTCATTGGTCGAGAGGCGGGGTGCACCCTGGAAAGGTGTGCAGTTCAAGTGAAACACTGAGCAGTTTGAATTAGTTCTCAAGCGGTTCACTGGCTTTGTATGAGCTTTTGTAGGACTAAGTACACAGTGCCAATCATGTTATATCTGGATTCCAAATCTATTTGAATTTCTCAAGCAAACAGACATACCGCTTTGATTGTAACTTCAATGAGAGCCGCCAGTGTTCGTGAATCATCTTGGAACTCACCAAATTAAAAGAACATACAATTAGTCCAAACCCGATTGCATCTGGTGAAGTTTGATGCACCAGATTGATTGAAAAAGCGACTTTGTTTTGCCTATGTAATATCCCATAGACGCGTCTGCCCCCTGCTGGATGGTTAGTGGATGCTGGATAAATGATCAAAAATTATGAACAACTGTGGTTGAACTCACACGTAGTTTCTGTGCCTCCTGAACACTGGGCACGTTATCTGCTCTTCACTGTGCTCCACCAAGCTAAGAACTTAAGCTAGTAACTGCAGGGAGAAACATGATGCCCGCTACTTGGGCAAACGCAGAAAGAAGTACACAACAGAGCGGGAAAGTAAAACTGGATTGGAAGGAACAGATAGAATGTGTGACTGGCGATTGTGCAAAAACCTGTCATCGATACTGCACAGTAGTGATGGCGAACAGGAAACACTGCTCCAGAATGTTTCAAAACCTTTGCAACACCTGTGTTTCGAAACATTGTTGCAGAGTCTGGATCGAAAGCAAGACATCAGGTGCTGTGCTAAACGAGGCCTCGATACGTCACCAACTGTTTTGAAACAAGTGGTTCGATACTCTCCAGTTGGTTTCCGCCCTCTGGTGTTGGAACATAATAAAACCCGTGGATGACGGAGGGTCGCATTTTTTTGAATTTCGTATTTAAAGGCTACAGTCTATATGTGCATGAGCACTTACTTTGCTTGTAGAACATTGTTAAAAGTAATATGAACACCGGTTTGCTTGGGCGCATCAGGAATCGAAGCGATACAATGACCCAGTAATTTTAAAGTGTCACTGTGTAACTGAGTTTCCTTCCCTCCGTTAGCTTGGAGAATCTGGACAGCATCGAAAAGCTGGACCTCAGTTACAACCAGCTGGTGTCCATTGGCCCTGGTGCGTTCAGGGGCCTCTCCAGACTCAGGCAACTCTACCTCCAAAACAACAGACTGGCCACAGTGCAGCAGGGCAGCTTGGATATGCTGCCTGGACTGGAGGTGCACTGCCTTCAAAATGAATACTGGTGTGTTTTGGTATTGCCTGCTACCTGTCTGTCTAATTGCCTGTCTGTCTGTCTGTCTCTAGGTGCTCCAGCTGAGTAATAACAACATCTCTGAGATAGACATCGATGCTCTGGCTCCTCTCTACAGTCTGGGTGTTCTTGCTCTGGAGAGAAACAACCTGCATCACCTCAAATTCAAAACCTTCATCAGCCTGCATACGACAGCAACTCACATCCAGCTGTCAGGTTCCAAATTTTGCAATCCATCGGAATCCTATGCCTCCGATGTTATTAAGTCCTCTAATCCAGTGTTTCCCAATCCTGGTACCTGGCACCCAAACCAACGCGCGTTTTCCATTTGTCCCTTATCTACTAAGAGCAGATCAGTTCAGTCAGTTGTGTTCAGCTGATCAACACCTGGCTGAACAATGCAACACAGCTGCTTTGGCTCCTTATATACAGTGAGAGCAGGGAGAAACAGTGCAGTACTTTGGGTCCCGAGGACCAGGATTGGGAAACACTCAATGCCGGTATGTTTTTCTGACAATTCCACATTGCAAAAACTATGTTCATGACGTCAAATTCTGTATCTAGCAACAAGGTAAACAGCTGCATTGAAAAACCTGTGTAAGCTTACATTTTTTCACATGGAAAATTGATAAGGAATCGGTAAGGGAATTATAAAGAATCGGACTGATAAGAAGAATCGATAATGGCAACGATAGCAATAAACTCTTATCAATCCCCATCGCTACCTGCAGGGGTCACTGTGCAAGTGCTTGGAACACTTGCACAGTGACCCCTGCAGGTAGGCAGGTAGGCATTGATTATTTTTATTTATGATTATATATTTATTTATTATTATAAAAAAATAATCAATTGCAGGCAAAAGTCACACATTCAAAATACCACTGAAAAGAAAATAATTGTTCAACTACATGAAACTCTATCTTACATTCATGGGGTTGATGTGTGGGGACAATGTGTCCAATAGAAGAAGAAGTAAGTCCTATATAGGCCCTGAGGCCCGTTGGTGCAGTACACGGCATGAAGCGGATGAGTGTCTACGACTCCCCCTGGATGGGACACCAGTCCAACGCAGGTTACTTCCCCAGCCAAGGCCGGTACCCATTTCACAGCTTGGTGGACTGAGACAATGCAGATTAAGTGTCTTGTCTAAGGACACAGACAGGTAGCATGTGTGGGATTCAAACTCAGGTCTATATATTGGTAGCCCAGCTCCTTATCCACTGAGCTACCTGCTCCACAATGTGTCCCATAAAGCATTGAAATGTCCATCTCTCAATGGCAAAGTAAAATGATAAAATCCTGATCCAGACTCATTGTAATCCAAATTCGGACCCTGTATTATCTTGCTGATGACCTTCATCTATCTTGTCGCCCTTCCAGGCAACCCGTGGAGCTGCGACTGCGACCTGCATCGCGTCTTCAGTAAGATTTTGCATGTTCGCCACCTCCACATTGACGACTACCACAATGTGACATGCGTGGAGCCTCCTCTGCTGGCCGGGGCTTTGCTGGCCTCGGTGGACAGCCAGCTCTGCATCGCCGAGACCGCCACTGTCCTCGTCATCACCGTCACTGTGCTGGTCACCGTGATGGCAGCTGTGGTGATGGCGGAAAGGAACAGGAAGAAGAACTGTGGAAAGAAATGGGACTCCGCATCTCAGACTCGCACCCACAGCTAACCCTCCTCGGGACCCGTATGATACAACGACACGGCGGACCTACATGGCGAGGCATGCAGCACGTAAAACAGCTGCCAAGCACCAAAGGATGGTTACTTGAAAGGGCAAAAAAAATTCCTCTCCCTTGGAAATTCTACCATGTAATTATGTCTCAGCTCCAAAAAAAGGACAGTTTCAATGTGGTTTGAGTTAGTTTAGCCAAATGTGTCAGGTTCTTTCAGTGAAATACAGTGAAAACCACACAGAAAACATCATCAGTATGAAAAAAGAAAAACAAAGTATCTCTGAGTGTGATTTCAAAAAAGCAAATCTGCAGAAACCACACTGGAATTGTCTTTTTATCTTTAAATGTTCTTGCATGGACTGGGTGTTGGGTTAAGGCTGTGGAAACCAGCGGCTTAGGTGCCTTTGTTGGTCAGGAAACATTTGCTGACCTTGAATTCATGGATGGTGCTGTGATCTTTGCAGAATCAGTGGATACCCTGATTGCAGCACTTGGGAAGCTGAGTGAGTAAGATTAAGACTAAGATCCAGGCTTTCAATGACTTCTTGGATTCAGCCATCAGAAGTGTATCTGCATGTGGTGACCTTGTAAAGTTCTTGTATAGAGTCGGCAGTGACATTCATGTCTCTGGGTCCTCAGCCTTTGAGATCGAGAGATGCCTCGAACGAAGGTCCAAGTCTTTAGGGTCCTGGTGTTTCCTGTCTTACTGTGTGGTTGTGAGACTTGGACGCTAACCAGTGACATAAGGCATCGACTGGATGTCTTTGGTACTAGGTTTCTTTGGAGGATCCTTTGGTACCGCTGGAATGACTTTGTATCAAACAAGCGGTTACTTAGGGAGACTAAGATGAGGAGCATCACTTGCGTCAGCTTCGACGTTTTGGCCATGTGGCTGCGTTTCTTTGGGCGTGATCCAGCACGCAGGTGCCTCAGTGTTGAGGATCCCAGCAGCAGTAGAAGAGCAAGCGAATGCCCATGTATCACCTGGCTACAGCAGATTACTTTGGAGAGGTGGGGATGGACCAGTTGTCTGCCTGGGTGGTTGCCATCCAGTACCGAAGGACGTTCCATGGCGTGGTGGGTGCGGCGATGCGTGGAACCAGCACATGCTCCCAGACGTGACTTAACTTCAGTAAATCTGCTCTCATGAATGAACTCAAATTATCTGTCCAAAAATGTTATATTCTTGATGATTAGAAACAGTTCTGCAAGAAATTTCGGAGCACGTAGCTGCTGCAACCTGAGTGTAATTTAATAAACCTCTCAATAATTAAAATCAAATCTGTTGTTTTGCATCATGCTTGTGTCACATAACAATCCATGCCTCTGCACACTCATGCTAAATGATATATGTGTGTGTGTGTGTGTGTGTGTGTGTACGTATGAAAAGTGGTGTGTGTGATTGATGACTGTCAACAGTTTAAACCTCTCAATCAGTCAGCAGTCAAGGCAGAGGTCAACAAAGAGGATTAATGATGGACAGAGACAGAGAGAGAGAGAGAAAAAAAACAATGGAATAGCGTCCAGACTCTGAGGTCATAGTGAAGGTCACATTTCATTATTGCAGCCGGACAGGAACATTTAATGAATTGCTGAGGAAGGTATTAGAGACAGAGACACCAGCAGGCTGTTGACCTGTTTGTTGTGTCCGTGTGTCCTCGCTCATTGGCAGCACAATCGTTTCATGTTCCATCAGACAAAACCAACGAAAATATTGAAAGGCACATTATGAATAAAGCTAAATATTTTCACTGAAAGAGAAAGAGACAGAAAAAGAGAGAAAAGGGATACAAATGAGCTCCAAAGGTCATATTTTCCAAAATAAGTAAAAAAAACAACTTTTACAGTTAAATATTATTGAAGTTCCTTTTTAAGTCTCATAATTCTACGTCTGTTTATGTCGAAACTCCCCTCTGTCAGCAAAATTTAGGCCTGAAATGACTCCTTTTAGGCTTCTGTGACATACGTCAAGGAAGTCCATATCTGAACCCCTGTTTGCCATGTGAGACACGCCCACACGGTTCCTGGATTTCTTTGAGCAGGGGCGTGGCAAGCAGCAGCTTCTTTGCATTTAAAGCAACAGGCACACAAACAGTTCTTTCCTTTCAAAGCTGAATAGTTGTTTTTTTAAGTGTGTATCGCCTCAGTATCTGTAATTTCTCTTTTTTTTAATTCACTTGGTATTTTATATTATCTTGCTGAAAAGATACAACATCATTGCATTGAGCTAGTTTCCCTTTATAGAGTATAATCAATATGTTACACTTTATCTAATGTCTGTATTGTCCCTGTGAAAGAAACAAGTAAATAAACACAACGGGCCACAAATGAGATTACAGAAGGATTTACTTCGTAGTGACTGATTTATGACAAACAGGCTGAAATTCAAGCTGCAAAAAAGGAGACCCAGTGATTGTGGCAAAAGGCTTGAATGCTGCTGAACAGACTCTAAAAACTAGATGTGGACTCGATATAGAGCACATTCCTCTGCCTTTCATCCTGATTACTGAACTTTGAACCAAATAGCCGAACATTGACACCACACACCACCACTGTCCAGTGATTCTGAGCAGGCATGGCGAAGCAGCATCCAAACGTTAGCCAGTGGAGGCTAGCTGAGGCCAGCGGAGATTAACTTTCTCCGACGATCTCCAACGTAGCCAGAGGTACGTCGGCAAACGCAGAGAAATTTTAAACATGTTGAAAATTTTTGGACACGGTCAACATTCATCAGCGGAGGAGCCCAGCAGAGGTTGGTGGAGGCTAGCGGACACCGACGTTTGCAAATACGTTTGTCTACATTGGCCCAAACGTCTAGGTGTCATTGTGCCTTAATGGCTGAACTTTGATCCTGATCCAGACTTTTGATTTTGTGCGATGACCTTTGATCCTGATTACTGATCTATGATCCTAAATGCTAAACTTTGATCCTGATCAATGACCTTTTACCCCGGTCTTGACCTTTGGTTGTAATCAGTGAACTTTGATCGTAATGGCTAAACTTTGATCCTAATCTCTGATATTTGATCTCATTTGCTGAATGGTGAACTTGGTTAATGACCTTTGATGTCCTGATTACTGATCTTTGATCTGGAGCATTGGACTTTGATACTGATTACAAGATCAAAGTCCAGCTTTAAGGATCAAAGTGTTTTGTATCCACAACAAAATTTGTGTTCTTTGTTGGCCTGTGCCCCATCCCTCCTCCAAGTTAAATTTAAATGATGCCATGAGTTGGAATTAATCCTGCTAACAAACAAAATAACAAACAATCAGGCAGGTGATCACTCAACCTCCTTGACAAAGGTAATAAGAACATTTCCCATCATACCTCCACTATGTACATGTTCACCGGGTATTTGCTTGGCTAACCCTCAGTGTTCTGTTATTTATTTGTTGCACATATGTGAACAGATGGGCACCACCCTTCGTATGCCGTGCCCTAAGAAACAGTGGGGCTCTAATATCCACCGCCCCTACGGCCATAAGGCTATGGGATTACCTTACCGTACCTTACCTTAGATACAGCTTTGGAAAAAATTATTAGCCCACTTTGCTGACTTATAAAAAAGGTACCTCATTTGAAAATTAAGACATGTTCAGCAAACATACTTTGTATTTGTGTAAATGTATGTCAACTACGCCAGAAAATAACAAGAAGTGTATCTCATCAACGTATTTAATATCACAGCAAGCTCAAATTTCATTCTATGCAAAAACCCAGAAGAATATTGCTGCCACCTTAGTAAATGTGAATGACGGCTGGGTCAAGGTGGAGGTGGGATAATGTCGAGGATCGGCTCTGAGACCTTTCTTGTTTGTAGTGCTGACGGACAGGTTGATGGACGAGATAAGACACGCGTCTCCCTGGACTACGATGTTTGCAGATGGCATTGTGATGTGTAGTGAGAGTAGGGAGCAGGTTGAGACAAGTGGAAGAGTTGAAAATGCAATTTTCCTTGGGAGTGACTAGGAAGGACGGGATTAGGAATGAACATATCAGAGGGAGAGCACAGGTGGGACGGTTTGGAGACAAAGACAGAGAGGTGAGATTGAGATGGTTTGGACATGTGTGCAGAAGAGGGATCCAGAGTATATAAGGAGAAGGATGCTGAGGATGGAGCCACCAGGCAGGAGGAGAAGAGGGAGGCTAAAGAGGAGGTTTATGGACGTGCTGCTGCAGAGGACAGGGTGAGATGGAGACAGATGATCTACCGTGGCGACTCCTAACAGGAGTAGCCAAAAGAAGAAGAACAAGAAGATCATATCTCAGGAAGTTGAAGAGATATATTTTTTGCATAGACTCGTGTTCTCCTGGGGCTAACAAATGCATCATACCTTTGACACTAATGATGCCATGTGATGATATCAAGCGAAGTCGAAAAAATTAGCTGGTGGCGGCAAGGTGCTGCAATTGTCTGGATGCCTTTTTTTAAATTTTGGCGTAAATTTGTGTGCCAGGGGGCGCTGTTCTTTTCTTTGTGACACATAACAGCAATCTGGGAAACACCTTGTGTGACCACATCATCTTCAACGAGGTGTCGGTGAACCAGGGCTCCGCCTACGACCGTGACACTGGTGTATTCACTGCGTCAGTTGCTGGCATCTACCAGTTTGTCTTCCACGCCCAGCTGTGCCGCCGGAACTTCAACAACCGATGGTACTTCATGGTCAAGGGGCTACAGTACATGTTGTGTCATGGTACACAATACAAAAACTTGAAATCAATCAATACAGACAATACCAAGCTGTACATGCTAGACCATAGACCAGACAGACTGAAAGTTAAGCAAAAGGACAGCGTGTCAAAAAAAACAAACAAAAAAATAAAACGCCACTTTTCCCGCTCTGTCTCCTAGCTATCTGGTGGTGACACATCCTTCAACACATGCTACCTAATGGTGGAACTGAGCACCAGGTGTGGATGTGACAGAACATGGGGAGCTGTGCCGATTCTGTTTCCAGAACCATTAGCTTCTCTGATGTCCTACTGGCTGCTGAAGGGACTTCCACTGTGGGGGGGGGTACGGCACCAAGAACTGGAGTCCGCTGCCCAGCCTGAACAGCAAGAACCCTGTTTCTGGCGCAGCATAACACACTGCCCTTCCATCTAGTTTGACCCTCAGCCTGCTGCTCCAACACATGCTGCTGGATTAACCTTTTTTTCGAGGTATCTCCATATGTTAAAGCTGTAATTTACTAATATATTTAGTAATTTACTAATACCATATATACACACATATATATATATGTGTGTGTGTGTGTGTGTACTGACTTTTGCTTTTTTACTGTGTTTCTTGTTCTTTAATGTCTGTTTTCCGCATTTTGCATCAGAAAGGCCTCTTAAATTTGGCACACATCATCTCGGGACAGTAATAACTAAAACATTATCAATATATTGCTGTACTTCCATTTGTTTTACTTGTATACTCATTCATTTTGGTGCATGTTTGGAAAATAAAATATGATTATTTTTAACATATTTTCACAACACTTTTAAGAAATATTTTGCGCTGGAATGTGCATTTCTCTTTTAATTTTAAACAAAGTACCACAGCTGTGCTATTTTTTTTTTAATTGGCCTTGCAGATGGTGTGTAACAACACTAAGCAGCCAGCAGATGGCGACAACTAACTAATAATGTGACTAATGTTCAATAACGTCCTCTGTGGTAAAGTATACTGAAATATTTAACTATTTATGTTCTGGTGACAGTTTCCATGTATTTTACATATGATGTTAAAGATCCCATTCAGAGCATGGCTGCTAGAGGTTTGACTAAAACCAGGAGATTTGATGACGTCACACCAGATTTGGTCTCTTCAACTTCAGAAGAGATTTGAAGGTTTTGTTGTTGACTTATAAAGCTCTGAATGATTGTGCACTTACCTGTCCCACAGAACCTGTTCAGCCTTATGTGCCTTCTCGCGCGCTACGGTCTCAGGATGCAGGCTTGCTTTGTGTTCCTCGGCTTAAGAAGACGTCAGTAGGCTTTAGAGCTTTTACATATGTTCCCACTTTGTGGAATAGTTTGTCACGTGATACTATAAGTCCTCTTCATCTGAATCCTTTTAGGCTCATTTTAAAACATAATTATTTTCAGTTGCTTGTAAATAGTCTTATATTTGGTGTTTAAACTTTTATCATTTTATTGTTGATTTTTAACATTTTATCATGGAGAGAACTTTGAAATACCTTTCCTGAAAGTGCTATATAAATATAATAATTCAATAATAATTATATTATTGTTGTTGTTGTTTGGGAGCAACAGAGCTGTGTGCCTTGCTCATGGGAACCTCAAGGCAAGATTCTAACAGTGTTGCCAAGATTTGCTACATTTCCCCACAGTGAAAAAACATAACCACAAAAACGTGCCTCGTTTTTGTGATTCCGTCTCTTGTCCACCTCCCACTCAGATCCTCCGTATCTCAGCCTCCATCGTGTGCCTGCAGCTGTGTGATTGACGGCTCACTGAGCTCCAGCATCACTGCTGCTATTTCTGTGAGCGACAAGAACAGAAGCAACAACACGGAAGGAAAACACAACAGTTTTACACATGAAGCTGCAAAAAGGAAGTGACGCGCTTCCTGGTCACGTGTGTTTTTTTCCCTCCCACACCTTTATAAGTGATCTGAAGCAATGATGCTCATTTTTGAAAACCCTGAAATCATCCTGAAATTTGACATTTTCCTCAGTGATTGATGTTTTTGTTTTTTTTAAATAAAATTGACATATATGATGGCACGCGCTTTGCGATCACAGGGGGCCGCTCCGCTTGCGTGTTCCTAAGGTTAGGAAGAAATCAGCACATAGTCGATGTTTCGCATTTTGTGCACAGTAAAAACAAAAATTTCCTTCCGCTATTTTTTTCCTTGCCTCTTAACCTGTTGCCCCCTAAAAAAATTTCAGTAGCCCCCAACAAGAAAACTGTTTTCCATTCAATATTCTGTGTTTTCAATATTCTGTGTTTTCAAACTCACTTTGTCACATTTATGATAAAGTTTATGATGATTATTGTGATGATTATTATGATTATCTCCCCATGTTTGCGTGGGTTCCCTCTGGGTGGGAGGGAACCACTCTGCCGCTGGGATAGACTCAGCCCCCCCCATGACCCTTAACTGGAATAAGTGGGTTTGGAAAATGAATGGAATTAATTATTATTATAATTGTTATTATTATTATTAAGGTCCCAGGTTCTCTTCCGACCTGGTCCTTTCTGTGTGGAGTTTGCATGTTCTCCCCGTGTTTGCGTGGGTTCCCTCCGGGTGCACCGGCTTCCTCCCACTTCCAAAGACATGCAGGTTCGGTGAATTGGTGACTCTAAATTGACCGTAGGTGTGAGTGTGAATGTGTTTGCCTGTCTGTATGTGTCGGCCCTGCGTTAGACTGGTTTCCTGTCCAGGGTGTACCCCGCCTCTCACCTCATGACCGCTGGGGTAGGCTCCAGCCCCCCGTGACCCTTAATTGGAATAAGTGGGTT
>OMMV01225348.1:0-11231 GCA_900302635.1 Chatrabus melanurus | reverse complement strand
TTTTTTTTTTTTTTTTTTTTTTTTTTTTTTTTTTTTTTTTTTTTTAAGTCAAATTGTGGAATGGAACATTTGAAGAACATTTCCAAGTCCATAATCATCTCTTGGAGTGAAATAAATAAATGAATGGACTGCATTTCTATCGCGGTTTTCCATCTAGCAGATGCTCAAAGCACTTTACAGTGATGCCTCACATTTACTTCCCCAGTCAAGGCTGGTACCCGTTTTTACAGCTGGGTGGACTGAGACAATGTAGATTAAGTGTCTTGTCCAAGGACACAAATGGGTAGCATGAGCGGGATTCGAACCCAGGTCTACATACTGGCAGGCCAGCTCCTTATCCACTGAACTACCTGCTCTAGTTCATTTTAATCAATCAGTAATAAATAGAAATTGTATGGTATTGTGGCATCATTTTGTTTAGAGCAGGGTCACTTCAAAACAGTGATGGTAAATGAAGCAGACTAGTGAGGGAAGCTTTCTGAAGTAGATAGAAGCTTCTGTGGATGTGATTGGAGAAGCTGGGCATAGTGCATCTTTTGTGTGTTGCTTCACTGGTTACAGCTTCATGGTTGAGCGGCACAAAGAATGCTAATTTTCACCAGCTGTGCATTTTCAATACGGTCTTTCTGAAGTATTTATTTTTGATTGTTAATCAAAGCAAACACTCCATTTGTCAACTTGGACTAATGCAGTTATTTAAGGTGAAACAATTTAGAATTGTTTGACATTTAAGTGCTATTGCACAGGGGTGTACTCGCTTCCGTTGTATACGGTTGGTTTAATAAATGAGCACATCCTGCTAAATCTTATTTGATATTTATGCTTCAAAACTTGTTTGACATTGCAGATTTCCTTCCAATGAGATGTGATGCCTGTCAAGAAATTTTCTGCAAAGACCACATAACCTATGCAAATCACAAATGCATGTCATCCTATAAAAAGGTAATGGTTAAAAGTTATAGTGAAGTACCACTGTGTGTTCATTTACCTCGCATGTAGAGTCAACAAAATGGATAATTCCTTTTACATGTTGACCTTTTTGCAAGAATATGTACATATGTTAACAGTACGTTAAACTGTCACGTTTGGATCACATTGCTCTGCTTAGCTATGAGAAAACTGTTTATCTTTATTGATTGTATCATGGTGCGCAAATATTCCCATTGCATAAGCCACATTAAACCATTGCAGTTGATGAGATAATCTTTCTGCTACGCCTTAATAACCAATGGTATTCCTTTTATGTATGTATTTTATCCTAATAGTAGTCTTATTGTTTAGGTTTTCAGATTAATACCGCATTGATTCTGTTCCTACAGGATGTCCAGGTCCCTGTATGTCCTTTGTGCAACACCCCTATTCCCATTAAGAGAGGAGAGATGCCGGATATCAAAGTCGGTGAACATATTGATCGAGACTGTAAATCGGACCCTGCACAGAGAAAAAGAAAGGTTTGGCTGAAAATTAAATAGTGGTGTCTTCAACCTGCAGTACAATTAAACAACTGCGTCATTAACGAATGAAGATCTTATTCTTTCATTTTATACATGTACAATTTACAGATTTTCACAAATAAGTGTTCGAAGGGAGGCTGTAAGCAGAAGGAAATGATGAGAGTGACATGTGACCAGTGTCATTTAAATTACTGTCTTAAACACCGCCATCCATTGGATCATGACTGTAAGACTGATGGCAAGCCACTCTCCAAATCTGGGTTGGTATAGTTGCAATGTACATTAGATCATACTTTCTTTTTGTCTGAACTATGACAATTAAGGGGACTAATATTTTTTGTTTGTTTGATTCTCAGACATGCTGCTTCAATAAGGGCACAAGGTGCTTCCTCCTCCATTCCGGCCTCTGGTTCTAGTTCATCTGGTCAAGGAAACTCAAGACCCGTTCCTAATGGTCTGAGTGCAGATAACCGGATTCGCAGTAGTGGGTAAGCAGTACTGCATAGTATTGATTTATAGACTTTCATACAATGTGGACTTTCTGATTGCTCAGTATGGTCTGAGGAGGAGTACGGTGTTCCACAGGTACTCATTAATCGCAGCGGTGTCTGTATCTCGCTCAGTTCTGATACTGGCACACCACCAACTGAAGCAAAAAAAAAACTCTCTCAAAGTTGAAATGAATTATAAATTATTTTTTTTTGTTGTTATGGTCATAACGTGGCCTTATACATATATCCATGTTTGTGGTAATGTAGCAGTTCTTTTGCAACCATAATCATATTAAAACATTAACAATCAAGCATCTGAGTGCTCCACTCACGTTTGAGAAAGGGAAGAAAGCAGTTTTGCCACAAATTGCTGTAAAAGATCTCTAAATGGGCTCAAACCATTTATTTGCAAACCTTAAAACTATACATCGCAGTTATTAATGTGTTCTTGGATTTCATTAATTGCTTACTAGTCAGGCCAGGTTTGGGAGCATGCGCAGGTCCCACGTGTCACTGCATCCATCACACTACAGAACCACCTTGGGTCCTGGTTGGCAACTATCTAGACAGAAGCCCGATTTATCCCTACCTCCCGAACTTAGCCATGCATCTGCTGCAGTCAGGTGAAATGTGGGTGTCCCATTGGCTTTGTCCAGTTACTGGGGTCCGCAGCACTGAGGCCCCTGCGTACTGGTTCATGCTCAGGGAAGCGCGCCACATAGCCAGGGTCGCAGCTGACATTCCCTCACAATGCATGTAGTACGCCTCACCCACGTTTCCTGAAGTAAGTGCTCATTTGCCACAAAGTCAGTCCAGTGGTACCCAAAGATTCTCTGGAGAGACCTATTCCTGCTGATATTACTTCATTTTTATAGGGATTATTTACCCACGGGTGTTACTCGTACTATAAATGTCCACTGAAGGTTTGCCTTTGTTGGTAATTGTTCAATAAAATTTGAAAAGATGCTACAGCTGTATGTTAGCTGGTTCAGCTACTAGTAAACCTGTTACTTTCACTTTGCATATTTTATGTTGTAACTTTTTTTAAAAAAATTTATAGGTTTACTACACTGCATGTTCATCATGTTATTTTTATTCCTTTGGCTGGTGCTGCTGTTTTGTTTTGTTTTTTTTGGCTTGCTTGTTTGGTGTCTTCACAGCGGCTCCAGTATGGATCCGCATGTTGATTTGTTACAAGTTTTACACTGGGTGCCCTTCCTGACGCAATTCCACGCTGTACGGCAACAGGCTACCTTTGTACCTTTGACCATTGCCTGGTCAATGATATTATTGAAAGCATTTTAAAAAAAAACTTGCACTATGGGATCCATACATGGCATCAGCATTAAAGAAACTAAAGGAACTAACTGCTGAAACTGATGTACGGATGCTATAAACTGGTATAATAGAGAAACGTACACTGAGCTGGCCATATTTCTTCAGATATTGTACCACTAATGTACAGAAGATCACAAAGTAGGCTGCTAGCGTTATTTTGTTGCTGTTTTGAGGATACAGTGGACTTTTGTTACTTCTGGGAGAATATCCTGTCCACTCTCATTCCTTCCGAAACAATTTTTTTTTTCTTCAAAAAAAGGGATTTAGTCCATACGACACAATCATCAGAGGTGAGTAGAGCACTTAGAGGCTTGATATTTTAATATGAGTATAGTTGTTTTAAAAAAGTGAGCTTGTACTTTAGAGTACTGCAACCGTTATTGTGTTAGAAGAACATTATTTGTAAAAACTCTGGTGTCAATTTATTTATTTTTTTTTTTTATATACAGCACCACTCAGCGGATTCCTACTTCAGTGTCGGCACAGAATGTGATACCACCATCGGCGTCGTTTCAGGCCGGCATGGTGTGCATGCTTAAACTTTGTCATTGGTCTAGAATCTTGTCAAATTAAGTTTGTGTGACAGTAAATGTAAAGATGAGTGTTGTGCCACCTGTTGTTGCAGACAGAGGAGCAGGCTTTACAAAGGGCTCTGGAGATGTCTTTGGCTGAGACGACGCAAACTGTTCAGCCGAGCCTCAGGTGAGCAAACCCCATCATCACTGTAATCCAAAGGTATCCTATTAACGGCTTGAGATCGCTCATAACGCACTCGGGCAACTTAGCCGCCTGCAGTTTGATCTGTGCTGTTGTTTGGCTGCTGAGTGTGAAGCAAATTAAAACGTATTAGCATGGAGCTTAATATCCCATTCTGGGATGTTTATATTAACAGATGATACCAACACAGAATCATTGAGAAAAACTTACAGGAGCTTTCGGCAGTGTGACAGAGATCTGAGTCTACAACGGCTGAAGACGCCGATGTGATGCTCCTCTGGGTCCCACTGCACCGCAAGGTGTATTTGAAGGTTCTGTGTTGGTATCATCTGTTAATATGAAAATTAAAACATAATCTGTTTTACAGTGCAGGAATTTGTATATCTTTTGGATTTGGATTTTTGATCAGAGAAAATTTATTTGAAGACGTTTCATTGGTCTGTGGTGGATTGTCTGACATTTTACAAACTAGTTAACAAGTAAAAATCACTCGTGAAAATAATTTGACTGATATATCTGGTTAGTCTCAAATGTACACGTTCAGAGGTCAGCACAGCCGATGACTTGGTCCAGTTCAGACCTTTTGTCTGCAGCTGCTCTAAATGAAGACCGATTCACTGGTCATATTTGGCAACTTCATTCTGCTGAAAGTAACTTAGAGAGAGAGAATTGTCACGATGTAGCAACAGATATGCCAAATGGGCAACACTTTTTCCTCATTTCATCACTCAGAGCAGATATTTCCATTGGGGGTTTCTTGCACTTAAAACATTTCATTGTATGTAGACCTTTTAATATCATTAAATTAAAATCCTATATGGGAATGTTAGTTATCATTTGAGTAAATGTACAATCTGGTCGATGGCCTACAGCAAGAAGCGCAAGCGGCGCTGCTAATTTCCAACAGACACGGTTGTCATTTTTACACCAGTGTCCTCTAAATATAAAACACCACTTGCGTTCCTGTGGGCATGTTGGTGTAAAAATGGCGTGTGGTTGGGCGCAGAGCTGGCATGTTCATATTTTCTGTCACCAGAAAGAGTTTGCACCTTAGACAACCAAAAACCTGAGGCCTGTACTACGAAGCAGGATTTGTGCTTATCGCAGTAACTTCAGGGGATAACCCTGGGTTTTCCGTCCTACGAAGGTGGTTCACTTCTTACTGGGGTACATGACCGCGGTAACTCATGCTGAACAGCTAACCTGCTCCGGAGCAGGTTATGTTCCAGATAAGAGATCGCTACCTGTGAAAGCTCCACCTCCTGACCAATCAGTTCTCTTGAAAATGGCTCGTCCTTTTATTGAAGATCCCGCGGAGCTCGGTGCGCGGATTGTGAGAGGGTCTCTGAGGAGGGCGAAAGGGCGCAGCCGTGCGCTTACAGTCCGCAGACAGTATGCATTGCGCTGCAAGAACACTGTGTGCCTTACAATACCCAACGTCATTTTATTGTGCTTTTCGATACCGATGTCCAGGCGCGGCATCAGGTTGTTTATGCCTCTTAATTAATTAATTAATTTTAAATTTTTAGGATGCGCGGTCGCTGTCCGTGCCTCCGTGGCTCTGACGCACAAGCAGACAGCCTCACAGCCCGGTCTAAACTGTGTGATTTCCAGCAATCTTATAAGTTCACTACAAGCCACACTGTGCGACATGGATTTATTTAAGACTCCAAATTTGATGTGTGCAGACTGCGCGGTGTAACAGAGTCACAGGGAACACTCGGAATTGAACGTCATCACATCATCCCGACAACGGAATTAGAAGGAAGCTGTATTTGTCGGCATGTCACACAAAATCTGTCACAATGGAGACGATAAAACTCATTTATGATCGCAGATCGTACAGACTACATGTTTCTGTGAGGGTGACTGTTTTTTTTTGTTTTTGTTTTTTTTAAATCAGCTGTGTAGAAATAAATTACGTGCGCACTTCTTTTTTTTTTAATGGAAAGAGTGAGAGCGCTTTTCCTCCACCTCGCCTGTGCTTTTCTGCCGGGGAGAAGAAAAAAACTGCACACAGGCTGTTGCATTATTTCATGCTGGATTTTGTGAACACCCACAGAGACCGTCTTTATGAGTGACCTGCGGATGAATGTCACGCCGTCTGGTTGGCGACAATTTTACACATTTACACAATCAGCGATCTTTTGCCAGCTGTCCTTTCTGCATTTAGCAGCTGCAACTGTGTTGCTTTTTGCCCGGATAATGTGTCTGTATTCCTCATGTTTTTGTAATATAATTGTTTACTCTTCAGCCGTGAAATATGCCGTTCTGATGCCGGTACACTTGTCCATGTTTGTGATTGGCCATATGCTGCAAACCCGCCTCTTTTATGTGAACGCGCTCACAGCTCGATTGGAAAAACCTGGGTTGACTGACCGAGTTGATAACCAGCTTCGTAGGACAGCTGAGCGAGACTGCGATTGTTAGGGTTAGTGAAGCCAGATAACTGAAAGAGATTATGGGTATTTTGAACTAGCTTCATAGTACAGGCCTCTGGAGTGAGTCATGTTCTCTAATGTGTTTACAAGACACGACTACATTTATTTAATAAAAAAACTGTTTGTGACAGTTTGATAGCGTTATCTTGTGGAGAACTAGTCTGACACTGCTTTGTCAGATGTATATCAGTCTCTGTACTCCTTCGCAATTAGGAGAAATTCCTCCAGGCCCTTTCCTAGCCCCGAGGAAGTAGCTGGCTTTGGAGATACTGCGTCACATTGGGGCCCACCTTTAGAAAAATCCTGGTCTGCCACTGGAATGGTGGAAACAAAACCCGCCTAAGCCTTCTTGTACCACTGGCAAGAAAATTTCACTGTCCTCCACCCTCCTCTGTTCCCAGCGAGAGAGTATTCATTGAGACTGGGACATTTATGAGGGGAAAATGCAGAGAAACTGTTTCCTGCATTACAACTTGCAGCTGCTAAACTGGGACTACTGAGTAAATTTCACTGGGACTGTAACTAAAAACACAAGTTACAAGTTGGCTTGTTAACTTTTTAATTTAAAATAAGTGCACTGCAGAGTGCAGATCTATTTGCAAACAACAGTTTTCAGTAAGTGTTCATTTACATTTAGCAATTTTGTGTTATTTATTAAATTCTTGTATTTTACCAGACTCTCAAAAAAAAAAGATTTCTGCCATCGACTGCCCTGCTCTCTAAACATCGGTATCACCATCCGCCATTGGAAAACCCCACATTGGTCCAGCACTGTCTAGCGCTGTACAAAGAGTGCACGAGTCAAACACACCTTACATAAGTCACTTCACAATGCACATACACTCTGCCTGCACATAGCATCACCAGTCACCTGTAATGATATAATATTAATGACAGCATATTCTGCACAAGTAGTTTTTGCATCCACTGCCAACATAAAGCCTTCAGTGTGAGTCGGATATGTGTAATTCATGGGAACGCCAAAAAAAAAAATTTTTTAATTGTGTAACTAAATGCGTGAGACTGCAACGGGTTGCATCCAGCAGGACTTGTGATCTCACTGAGAGGATTTTGTTTTGTGTTTCAGCCCTCAGGAGCAGGAAGACTTGGCTCTCGCTCAGGCTCTTGCTGCCAGTGAAGAAGAATACCGCCGCCAACAGCAGAGACAACAGGTACCCGGAACGCTTAGCCGTCAGTAGCATGCTAACAGGAACACATGGAGGTACAACATCGTCATGGCATCCTATCCTCCTTACCTGACACATAATGAAACCATACTAAACTGTCTTCTGTGCCGTTTTGACTTGTACATATGAATGCATGTGATATTTATTAATTTTTTTTTGCACTGCAGTGAATACTTGTTTTCTTTTTGTTTAGGGAGGAGAGACCAAACAGTCAAATTGCAGCATTTCTTGAAGTCTGATTACCATTTAGACTCTTCTTCTTTTTCTTCTTCTTCTTCTGTGCCGAATGTACGAGATGCAGCACAACTGAAAGAATTGATTTCCAGTATCACCGATTGTCAAATCAAAGAGTTATTCTCGGACATTGCACATACTACCGCCTTCTTCTGGTATAAGCACATAATGTTCCTGCTGGATCTCTCATTTTTATTAATGATTTGCTCTGTACATATTTTATATGCTGATCATGAAACCATTTATCCTCCCATGTCTGAAAACTGAATAAATTATTTTAAAGATGCCTGAAATATCCTGGATTAAGCCTACAAATTGATTTTGATTGTCAGACTTAAAGCTGCACTTACAGAGGTCTCTTAGTCAGGTAAATCAGAAAGTCCATTACAGTCTGCATGTGGAATTTACATGTAGGTTCGTTTTGATTGCACAGAGCCTTTCCGGATATGGAGAGGATTTTTTTTATTTTTTTTATTTTTGTAAATCCTGAAACTGAGTGGTTTGGTGCTGCAGTGATTTACAAGCCAATGAATCGCCTGGAAAGGTCAAATAACACTAACCGAGTGAATGGTGTGACTTTTTTAGAATCTCATTTCCACCACAAGGGGGAGAAATTGGTTAAAGATACACCTATGGTTACTATTAAACACTAGTACAAAGTAGGGTTACAACTAATGACTATTTTCATAATTGATTATTTTCTTGATTAGTTGCAAGGTCCATAAAATGTCAGAAAATTGTGCAAAATGTCGATCAATGTTTTTCAGAGCCCAGAATGATGCCTTCAAATGTCTTGTTTTGTCCGCAGCCCAAAGAGATGCACTTTACTGCCAGGGAGGAGTAAAGTAAACTAGAAGAAGCTGAAATCAGAGAACTTGGATATTTTAAAAAAAAAAGAAAAAAAAAAGTCTCTAAATGATTAGTTGATTATCAATAGTTGCCAACTTATAGTCAATTAATTGTTGCAGCTATAGTACAACGTTATATATCAGCTTTCTCTTGGTCACTATACAATTTGAATGTTTTTATTTTAAAGCCGTAATCAATTTTAACCTGTATTTTAATTATGTTTGATGTAGACAGGACTGACCTTTTATCTCTAAAGTCATTTTAATTTTACTCAAGGTACCAACAGGGGATGACGATGGATGGCGGACATTTTTATTTATTTTTTAAATTATTATTCGTAAAGCCAGGATGTCAAAAATGGTGTTGTTTAAGATGCACCCTGCATCCTAAAAATTTAAAATTAATTAAGAGGCATAAACAACCTGATGCCGCGCCTGGACATCGGTATCGAAAAGCACAATAAAATGACGTTGGGTATTGTAAGGCACACAGTGTTCTTGCAGCGCAATGCATAAAGATGCAGAGTGGCTCTTTAGCTCAAACTTATGCCTCTTGTTCTTGCGAGACTGTCAAGTTTTCGAATTATTTCTTTTGTGAAAGTTGTCTATACTATTTGGTGTGCCTGAAATGAGAGAATTGTACCATTAGCAGACACGGGTCATTGAGGTAATGATGGATAGTCACAGCTGGTGATCACTCCGCTGCTCTGACAGTTCCTTTGAATCTACTGCGATTAGCGTCAGTCACTGAACTAATGAAACGCCAGAACTGCAGTTACATCAGTCACACTTTTGTCAGAATGCAGTAAGTGTTCAGAACATCCTTCCACTTTAGGGTCACAGGGGAGCTGGAGCCTGTCCCAGCAAGAGGCGAGGTACACCCTGGACAGGCCGCCACTCTATCGCAGGACCAACACAAATAGACTCACTCACACCTACGGTCAATTTATAGTCACCAAGTCACCTAACCTGTTTGTCTTTGGAAGTGGGAGGAAGCCGGAGCACCCGGAGGGAACACACACAAATAACATGGAAACTCCACAGGACCAGGTCGGAAGCGAACCTGGGACTTTCTCGTTGGGAGGCAGCAGTGCTAACCACTAAGCCACCGTGCGTGCCTGTTCTGAGTATACATTTGAAATCAATCTTGACTCTTCAAAAATGTACAGTAATAAGAAGGGGCCTACAGAGTTCAACACGAACGCCTTACATGTTTGACGCATTCATAATTGTGAGTCTAGTATAATAATATGGTTCTGTGTGGATTTGGCAATTAATTCTGTCCAAAATTGAACCACTTTATCCTTCACGATCACCTAACCCGTCCACCCTTATTGGCTACAAACTGTTTAAGTCAACAGTTATAACCTTGTGTTTGACCTTTCAGGGTCATGCGACCAGTAAAAAGGTGATGTATGACTTCACATTAGTGTTTAATAGGAACCACAGACATATCTTTAACAAATCCTTCAAAATAGCCACTCTATATATCCCCTGTATGTAAGCATTTGACCTTGGCACGTGACTTTGACCTTTTACCCAATTTTTCTCAATCAAATCACTTCAGAATATTTCACTAACTTTGGTCCAAATTGGATCAAAACCCTTCTAATCAGTTTGTAGCTACCCGGCCAACGGACAGATGGACACACAGGACCAGAAACGATACCCTCACATGTGCTACCGCCGTGCGTGGGTACAAATATTGAATCAAATTTTATCCAGAATGCAGCGGATTATCTGATAAAATGTAGCACCTTGCTGCAGAAATTAGCATATTCATGAGAAAGTCATTTCGTGGTTGTTGTGAGATACTTTGCGAGTTTAATCCAATTATACATTCTGCACAATGAGAACATTTTTGTTGACACTATGTGCTCATTAATGCGTGCATTATTTAATTTATGTGGTTAAAATAAAGATGGATATTGATGCAGACATTTGAAAGATTCAGTCATCAAAGACGAGCACAGATTAGTTAAACATAGAAAATGCATGCAAAATATCTGCAGGGAGCATCCATCACAAGGTTTTGGTCTGCCGTTGACATGAGAGAAATCACTTTCTACAGTTTACATTATAAAGGAGGAAATCTGCTCCTGCCAGATATCACAGCATATTTTACAAGTGTACAGAACAGCTGGCATTAACGGATTATTTTTCCAGTTGCTTGATGACGGACACATTTGAACAGATTGCATTACAGAAAGGGTGTTACGGTGGAGAAGTGGTTCTCACTGTTGACTAACAGGGTTACAATCACTCCCACAGGCAGCTCTAGGCTGATACTTGATGTGGTCGTCCCACTAAAAATCCATCAGAAAACTGCCATTTTTATTCACAACCACATTTTCAGCATCAGTTTCTCACGATCACCGCCATGTGTCCAGGCGTGTCCAGGGTCCACCCCGCCTCTTGTCCAGTGACCGCTGGGATAGGCTCCAGCACCCCCTGTGACCCTTAATTGGAGTAAGCGGGTATAAAAAAATGAATGAATGTGAGTGAAAGTGTGAGTCTGTCT
>OMMV01225341.1:0-10790 GCA_900302635.1 Chatrabus melanurus | reverse complement strand
AAAGATAAAAATGGCTGAAACAAAGATTCATTCTCTATACCCGCTTACTCCAATTAAGGGTCACGGGGGGGTGCTGGAGCCTATCCCAGCGGTCATTGGGCAAGAGGCAGGGTACACCCTGGACAGGCCACCAGTCCATCGCAGGGCCACATATAGACAGACAAACACATCACACTCACGGTCAATTTTAGAGTCACCAATTCACCTAAGATGCATGTCTTTGGAAGTGGGAGGAAACCCACGCAGACATGGGGAGAACATGCAAACTCCACACAGAAAGGAACTGGGCACGGTGGGAATCGAAACCCAGACCTTCTTGCTGTGAGGCAAGAGTGCTAACCACTGAGCCACCGTACCACCCCTGAAACAAACATTTAGTGATTATACACCAATAGCCATGTTGATCAGTTCATCACTTTTCAGAGATCAATGCATCTAGCCTACCTCCTCACTGGGCCATGCCTAACCTAAAATGGGAGCTGGATATGGCCGGGGTTCAATTCCAGGTGTGTGCTTCAGGCTACCTGACCAAAACACTTAATCTGCATTGTCTCAGTCCACCCAGCTGTAAATGGGTATTGGCATTGGCTGGGTAACCTGTGATATAAGCAACCTGCGATGGATTGGTGTCCAATCTATGGGGAGTCATAGACTCTCATTCAGTATTCACTGCGGCATCCAGTCATACAGCTTCATGGCGTAGTGTAACAGAGAAGGATTTTCTTCAAAAGAAGATGTGAAATTTCAGCTACAGTTTGTCAGAAGGCACAATAGAGATTCAAGCCGAGATCTAATCTGTTTTCTTGTCTTAAAATTATTTTCTGCTCCACTCTACCACAAAGCTGTATAACTGGTGAGGCAACAAACAAAAGTTGCAATATGCACAGTTTATCCACTCACAGCTATAGAAGCCTATAACCCCTTCACAGTTGTCTCGGGTGTCTTGGTGGCTCCCCTCACCTGTCTGCTTCTTACACGGTCACTTGAAAACTGCCTACTCCAGACAAATTGACAAGAGTACCATCCTGTTTTTATTTTTTAATGAGTGATGTAAATGAACTCCAAGACATATTCAGGAAATTGGAAATGTTTACGTATCTATCCCCTGACATGTCTAAAAAAATCTGGCTGTTTATGCTGCCTGTGTACACCACCACAATGGAATTGTCCAAATACTTATGGGCCTGTACCATCAGATTTAGTGTAGGATAGGATCAGAACTGGTGCTACAACTTACCCGATTATCCACCACTTACTCGACTGATAGTTGATCTTAACAATTTTTAAATATTTGCTCCAAGAACCACTGATAATATCTTTATGAGACAGCTTTTGCCAGGAGAACTAGAGCTCTATTATGAAATCCATCAGGATGGGAATTTAAGTGCACCATTTGGATGGCAGTCTTCAGTTTTTGATAGCTGTTCTTTTAATGGTGCAGTGCCAAGAAAAAAAAAATCTGAATCATCATGTTTAATTCAATCCTGCTATGAGCTGTACAGCTGGAGGGAGTCTTCTTTTTCTCTGTTTGGCTTCTCTTGCTTAAAACGATTTTGTGTGTGTGTGTGTGTGTGTGTGTGTGTGCTCCCCCACCCCCAACACCCACGAACATCCCACGTCCAAAAAAAACCTGGAAGCAAACACAGGTCAGAAAATCTGCCGCTAAACTAACACATACGCTGACATCGAAAACAACAAAAACTAGTTTTCTTTCAACGTGCTGCCGCCTCTGTAGAATTACAGGAGAAACCAGAACGCTGTGTGCTTCCTCATACTTTGCCATCAACATTAGATTTGGATATTGTAAAGATGAAGGCTTTCTTACACTCTCTTATGCTGCTCCAGAGATATATGTTTGGCCAAAATCAATATGATTATGGTGATGAAAAGACACTGAGCCTGCAGCGGGAAAAAATGGATTTCCTTCAAGGATCTATTTCTCTTATTTGCCACACAAACACATTAACGGAAGGTCAATAGAAAATTCATGATAGCTTATTGTGCCGGAGCGTTGATGGTAACACAAGTGTTTTATAGACATTAAAACATCACATACAGCGAGGAAAACATGCCCCTGAGCTGGAAAACATATTAACGCGTAATAGATCACTAATGAAGAACGATAACCCTCTTCACACTTTCACGGCTGTGAGCGGTAGCTGTAGCGTGAGAGAGCTTGTTAAAAACAGACTTTGTCTTGTCGGAGACAGCTACGGCGTATTGTTTACTGCCAGGACAAAACCAATTACTAAAAAGTTAATGTCGCAGCCATTTGTAAGTGGGCTGACTTAACAGCGTGCAACATGTTTCAGCACAGGCGAAGATACACAAAACAAAACTTACTGTTCTCAATTTATGTCTCAACTTTTTCTTTTATGGAGATTTATATTAAATGCCGGTTTACTCTCTTTGCTGATCTTCCTATTGAGATGACCTTCATCCTAACATTCTTCTTGCAATGTTAGAGTTATATGTGTTTGAAAAAAGTGAAAATTGGACCAATTTAAAATATTACTTTCATTTGTTACCCCTGAATTTATTAGTTTCTCTGAAAGTAAATTTATTGGGCGAGCCTGAGCAAGCCCTTAAGGCGCAATCTCGCTATAAGGTTTACCCCGGCGTGTGTAAAATGCAGGGCAAAGTCGAGAAAATTGGCCAAACATCTGCAAAAATCACGTTACTGGAGTTTGGTAGCAAACCTCCAAAGCCACTTTTATACTTCTAGCAATGCAATGCTGTGGCCACGCTGTTGCTTTGACGCCGTAGTGAACCTTTCAAAGTTCTGTGTCGGGGTTAACGCGTTGGTCTGTGTCGCTATGCAATTCGCCGCCAATTCATCACAATTTTCCACAGCCATTTATCTCGTATTTTGTTTGCAAAAAGTCGAAGCATACACCGATAACTGTTCAAAAATCCCAAACTTATATTTACCTTATCATCATAGTTTGGTGACGTCTCTCTGTGTTTTATATGTGGATTCCAGCCAGGACAGGAAAATGTAGAAGGCAGGGACTTTTTTTGCCACCTGGATCCCGAGATTCCGGAAATGATGTTGTTAGCGGACCAATCACAGCCCGCGGTCTGCGTCGTCTCGACGTGTAGTTACAATTTTTGGGAGGAGCATGCCAGGCCATAGCATAGGGCTCAGAGGGGGTTCGCAACGGCGCAGAGGGCTCTGCATGCCGACGGCATTGCCGCGACGCAGTAGTATAAACTGGTCTTAACACAGTTCGGTGTTCCACAATATGGTGCTGGCGGAGGCCAACGGAGGCGGCCGTTAGCCAGCGTGCCATTAGAACAAGCTGGACTTTTACCAACGTGGCAATGTGCGGGAGAGGGGGGTCGACACACTGCTGTCCAGTGATTCTGAGCAGGCAGGGCGAAGCAGCACCCAAATGTTACCCATCATAGACGATCGCACCAGTAACATAGGCTAGCGGAGGCTAGTGTAGGGAACTTGGTCGTAGCAGAGATTAACTTTCTCTAACAGTCGGCAACACAGCCAGACGTATATGGGCAAACGCTGACAAATTTTAAACATGTTGAAAAATTTTGGATGTGGTCGGCATTCATCAGCATAGACCAGCAAAAGCCAGCAAAGGCTAGCGGAGGCCAGCGGACCCCGACGTTTGCAAATACATTGGTCTATGTTGGCCCAAACAACTAGGTGAGATTGTGCCTTTACTAGTGTGTTGAATGGGGATTTGTTTGTATGTGTGCATGTTTGCACGTTGGTCATGCACTACTGCGCATGGGCAAACACTGCTGCGCTCACTGCAACACATACCGGCAACCTGGCTGACCAAGCCGGTAACAACGCATTTTGTAAGTACTTGAACTACTGGTTTTCAATAAAGCAAACCAGTAATGAGCTCTATTAGTATTATTTTGTGTTACTTACGATACGGGCTACTCTCGTTATGGCCTGCTAGCATTAGCATGCTAATGCTGCGCGAGGATGCTGCCAGCTGTAAGATGATTCAACCCTGTATGGTGAACACAATTTATTTGGACCATACAAAAAAGTCTATCCTTTCATATTATCCATGCTTTTGTGGTATTGCGTTCTGTTTTGAAAAAAACGCTCTCATTTTGTTGTGTGATCCCAGCAGCAGTCAGTGTCTGTGTCACTGTCCGTTGGAGCCTTCAACGACACTGATTTAAAAACAAAAAAGCTTTCCACATGGTTTGCAACCATAACCGCTGTGAAACATTCAGAAATTAACGGTTTATTTCACTGAAAAGTCCCCAACCCCCACCCCCCAATTTTAACTGTTTAAATTCCAGTTTAAATGTGTTTATATTTGTTTTGTTTTTTTTGTTTTTTTTTACATTTTTTGGTTTTTCTGTTCAATGATATTGAAAACTGAAGATATATTTAAAGCAAATCCACTGTTAAAATGCATAAAAAAAATTAAATGTAGTATGTTTCAAAAGACAGCAAGTCCAAAACTTTTTTGGACATCCAATAATTAATATCACTAAGGTCATCATAGGAAAGCGAAATATACAACTGTGCGTCATTGGCATAGGAATGGTAGGATATAATATGTTTCTTGAGCTTCACTCTGACCAAGTGGGAGAATGCATAGATTGAAAAGCAGTGGTCCAAGGACTGACCCTTGAGGAATTCTAGAGATGTTTTTTTTTTCTTTCTGCAGATTTGCAACTACCTACTGAAACATAAAAACTCCCGTGCTTTATGTAGGACAAAAACAATTAAGAATAGCACCCTCTACACCAAAAATAACACGAAGCCTTTGAATTAAAGTGTCATTATCAGCAGTGGGATAAAGCAATATTAAAATTTATGTCCTCTGTGAGTCACTGTTGATCTTCAGGTCAGTTATTCTTATGTGGGGCATTCCAGTACTCTCTCTCTCTATATCTATCTATCTATCTACAGCATACAACAGAAGTGAGAATGTCTGTCTCTAATGTCATTTGAATGTCAAATGATTGAAAATTGTATCACCTCTCAGTAACGGTATTATGTCTAAGATGACAAGTAGTATTGTCTGTTTCCTTTAAATCAAAAACAAATATTTTAAAAAGACGTTATTTAAAATACATGTCCCAAAGGAGAAACTCAATGCAACAAAAGTCAGTATAACTATGCGTGTCCTTTAACATACCACATCTAAATAATCACTTTTACAGCCAGTGTTTTTAGGCAATTCAGTGATTGGACACAAGAACATTTCCAAGTCACTGAATATTTCTTGGAGTTAATTTAAATCAATGAGCAATACAGTAAATAGATATGGTATGGTGTTGTGTGGTAGTTTTGTTTAGAGAAGGCTCACTTGAAAATGAAGGAGACTTGCGAGGGAAGCTGCCAAGAGCCAAATGACAACTCTGAAGGAGTTGCAATACAAGCTTCTCTGGACATGAACAGAGAAACTAGCCACAGGGCACCTTTGTTTTGTTTGTTTCTCCAGTTACAGCTTTATGGTAGAGTGGAACTAAGAAGGACTCAAGCCTAGATTTTACCTGTTGTTCTTTGAAAAAAGTCTGTTTTTCTACTTGAGGATTGGGGATGCCTGCAAATGTCAACTTCTGAAAGATTCCAAATTCAAGACAAGCCTGAAGTCAGTGGAGCCTGATTTGATTTGAGCCTGTGTGTGTGGTACGAGTGGCCGTCTCTAACATGATCAGCACAGATCCTTGGCACCTGTATGGCTAAATGCTGTTTTTCCTTTTTTCTCTCTCTTGTCAGGTCCATTAGAAGAATGAATGGTTCATTTTAAGGTTGATTCAGCTGTAATCATCATGCTACATTCTATGAACAGACCAAGCATGAGTCATCCTCCGGGGCACAACACTTCATCCCCAGTTTTCCGATGAAAGACCAGCAAGGTTCCTCAAAAAGGCCCTGTCATTTCCAATCACTTATGTATTGTGCAGACAGGCAGGAAATTTGTGAGATTTTATGCAGAGTCAGTTCCGATGATCGTCCTCCCTATTGTGGCTGTTCATGGTACTGAAATGACAGCATCATTATTGTGTCTTTGAGCACAGTGGCAGCCTCATTCCCCCTGGCCTGATGAAATGGGAGCTGTAAGAAAGGATTGGCAATGGAAGTAATGGCTGCTCTCTCTCTCTCTCTTTCTCTCTCTCTCTCTCTCTTGCTCTCTCTCTCTCGCTCTCTGGGTTTAAGCATTTTTCTCTGATGGCACCAAACCTCACTGACAGCAAGCCTAAAAACATGTGGTCTTGTGTTTGATTTGACAAAATTATCACTGAAATGCCTGCACGCCTGAGATGCAGATGAAACCTCAAAATAAACATAGGAGGGATTTCACTGGATTTTAGGATTTTAATGATAAACTGAAAAAATGTGTTCTTTTCAAACTTTTGTGAGATTCCACTTGTACATTGCTGCGTCCAAATCTGGATGACACACTAGTACCACATCAGTCTCCACCCTCATGTGGGTTTCACCTGGGTGAATGTTTGTACAGTGACTGGAGTGCCACCGCCAACCCTGCTGGGAGATTATTCAATACTAGCGGCTAGAATAGCAGATTCTTCGGTTTATAATGTCCATCTGCAACAAGACATCTAACAATTTTTATTATTATGTATTAACCAGATGGATGTATTTAAACGTTTTAAAGAAATCATTAGAACTGCAATATGAGTTAGTAATATTTATTGATTTTTCTCATAGGTGACAGTATGATTTTATTAAATTGCCAATGATTTCAAATTGAGACTGGCATAAGAGCCATGGATAATTCAGTTGGTAAAACGCAACAGATAATACCTAATCTGGGCCTATGTTATGATTTGTGTTAGTTAATTATTGGTCAAAAAAATAATTGTTGTGAAGTCCAAAGTCTGGGAGTGTCAAGAGAGTGATGAGTCCAGGCAGGGAAGAGTCCAAAACAGTCAGAGGCATGGGCGGAGAATCAGCAGTCGAACAGGGATTGTCCGTGGATAAATGAATGAAGTGGGCGAGACGAAAACACGACAAAACATGAGCCAGACAGGAGAGGGAACAAACAAGACAAGACAAGATGAAAAGAGACGAGAATAATCCAGCAACTAAAGAGAAAAGGAGACGAACTTAAATAGTGACACATAATGAGGAAACACGCGACAGGTGCTGTGATCGTGACCAGCTGTGCGGAGCACCGAGTGACAGGACCACGCCTACAAACACACAGATGACAATAGACAGAGTGAACCCAGAACTATAAGAAAAGCTGAGTATAAAAACTACGAAACACAGAGTCAGTCAAAAATAACTAAAGTTGAACTCAAGAAAGGCTAAGGAATAACATAAAGGAACCGTGGCAAATAAACTAAAGCAGAACTCAAAAATGGCTAAAGTATGAAAACAAAGGTAAGGTGACCAAAAACTACAACATTTAACACCGAGGACGCAGGACATGGGGGTGGAACACAGCAGTCTATGTATGATCTTTAACTTCTACACAACATTCATGCCCTAGCAGTTTGTGTTTTCTACAACATTGGCATTGGTTAGGCTCAGGAGGCTGGACAAATCATTAATCATGATGGGGGCAGCTGCATATCAGACCCTGCATTGAAGGATAGAGAAAGTGCTTATTCCTGTCTAATACTTTCCTACATATCTAAACCATACAGTCAGTGGTGTGGATCTACTACGAATACATACATAAAATAAAAGACCATGATTTTTCAGACGTTAACTAGCTTCACGGATGTGACTCATGGTAATACTAATGCTCATCTTAAAATGCAGCATCTGCACTTAAAATATACCCATATGAAACTGTAGGATATAATGGACTGCATTTCTATAGCGCTTTTCCATCTAGCAGATGCTCAAAGCGCTTTACAATGATGCCTCACATTTACTTCCCCAGTCAAGGCCGGTACCCATTTTTACAGCTGGGTGGACTGAGACAATATAGATTAAGTGTCTTGTCCAAGGACACAGACAGGTAGCACGAGCAGGATTCGAACCCAGGTCTACATATTGGTAGATCAGCTCCTTATCTGCTGAGCTACCTGCTCTACTATTTAAAGCTTAACATAATGTTTGAAGTATGTCTCTATTCTACCCAAATTTTGATGGATTTCCCCCATCGACTCTACTACCATTCATGTGTTTAGACAAATAGTATGAGAGCTAGACAGTAGTTTATTGGTGCTGTGGGTGCTCTGACACTAAACACTTAATACCGACCACATAACCATGTTAACTGGAGTCCATACATGGACAATATAAGCAAGTGTAAGTTTAACAAAACATTTCTTGAATTTGCCCGTCAGCTGTCACTAAAATAAAAGTACTAAAGACTGTTGACGTCATTTAAGTATTTTATGTTGCACGTTATCTGCAGTGAGCAACGTTTAACGTTACGTGCAGCGTAACCCTACGGTCAGATTAGCTACAAATGAAGGCGATAAGCCGTTGGTGTTTGTCACTTGATGGGCATTCCCGGGCGTGGCCAGCTCCTGGCTCCTTCGTCTTACTCTGCACAATGTTTAATCACCGGTCCGTCTTGCACCAACCTTACTGAAGACACATTGTTGATGTTTAAATCAGATTTTGTGTTGTTCATGGTGGAGGTGATTAATTGTCTGCGCAGGCACAGAGCTGGACTGAGGAGATGAAAATCATAGTGAAGGCAGCGAGTAGGCACTTGGGAATTGGGGATTGAGTTTGGAAATGGTTATGGGTGCACTGGGTGAGGGGTCGGCTGGTCGCCAGGTGCCCCTTCAGTAGTTTTGTGTACGTGTGTGTTTGTGAGTTGTCAGTCTACTGATTCGTGCCCATTGTCCAAATAGTGGTGGTAATGCACCTATCAGTTGGTATGCCAACCACCATAAAAAAACCAAGAAGAAGAAAAAAAAAAAGTTTAATGATAGATTATAAAGGACAGGGAAACACGACACTATCACTATGAGCTTTTCCTCCATGCTTGATGGAAGTAAAATTCGATGAACTTCTTTCAGTACAATGTGTGTCACGGGACGTTCCTGTATCACTAGTTAGCTTGCTAACGTCTTGTAAGATGTCTTGTAAATCACCTCAGAGGTATTATGTGGTTACAAAGTGTTTACCTTTACAAAATATAAGAGGAAAAAAAAAGCCAAACCTATGAGATTTATACCGAAATACGCAGCGGAACGTATTCCTCCATGTTGAATTATTTTTTGGAGTCAGAATAACCAACATCTGTCACGCTGATGTCACACTACCTTCACTCTGATTGGCTTGTACGGTGTGATTTTTTTGTGTTTAGCAGAATATTTACATGATAATATTCTATATAAAATAGTAAATTAAATATAAAGAAGTTAGTCATATGTGTGGCTTGTGACAGTGGACCGGTGCTTATCCAAAGACATCGCAACATGAAGCGGATAAGAGCCTATGTCTCCCTCTTCTGGGCGGGACGCCAGTCCAACACAGATTACTTCCCCAGCCAAGCCCAAGACCAACTTACAGGTGGGTGGACTGGGACGATGCAGATGAAATGTCTTGTCCGCAATCACAAACTGGTAGTGTGACCGGGAATCAAACCCAGGTCTACATAAATGTCAAATGTCAAAAAAGACCCATTGGTACAACTGTAAACTACTTCTATCCCACTGGTCTACCTACTCTGTTTTGTTTCTATTTTGAACACTAAATATTTCAACTAATTCATATTTAATATTCAAACAAACAAAAATCACAGGGAGAGCATAGTGTCTTTGTGACATCATAATAGGGGCTGAGATTAAAGTTAGAGTTTTGAGTGTCACAAGGACATGTATTTGTGATGTCATGAGGAGGAAACGCAGGAAGGAAGGAAATAAAGGAAGGATTTCTCAAAATGTTAAACAGAGTCAAGAAAACAGCTTGATCTTTGATATGTGGATTTGCCTCAAAATTGTTCCACCTATTGTGTACGCAGACAGACAAAACAACACTCACCGGCAGTCACATAACCCCTCATTTCTGTAGGAGATAATAAATGAATAACAAAAAAAGGTAATCAGTCTGTGGCTGACAGTTAATAACCCTAAACTGGAATAAGCAGGTTCAGAGGATAAATGAATAACTGCTAATAAGACAATCTGCAGCAAATTATTGATATTTACTGTTGATGAATAAGAGCTTAGCTTGTCTTTTACAAAAGAACAGGGAGACTCAGATTTCCATGTAATTGCAATATCATAAGTATTATAAATAAGGTAATTACAATAAACTGAATTGTAAAATCTTCCTACGTCTGCATTAAAGGATTTACAATTAAGTAGCAATTGAATTTAAATAGCAATTAAATTAATTCTTCCCTATGGAAGAATAAATCCGCTTATTTTGTTATTGGAAACTTTTCTTCATCTTTAACTGACAGGAAAATTATGCTACATTATGTATTATAAGCTGTAATGATAAATCATAAGCCTCTTTACAAATGCATCTTTATCGCTTTGCATGCTGGGAAGACATAGGGCCCCATATTCCACCGGCCATGAAGCATGAAGCAAACCAAACATCCATCCATCCATCCATTCTCAATACCCGCTTAATCCAATTAAGGGTCACGGGGTGCTGGAGCCTATCCCAGCAGTCATTGGGTGAGAGGCGGGGTACACCCTGGACAGGTCGCCAGTCCATCGCAGGGCCACATATAGACAGACAAACGCAGCCACACCTACGGTCAATTTAGAGTCACCAATTCACCTAACCTGCATTTGGAAGTGGGAGGAAACCGGAGTGCCCGGAGGAAACCCACGCAAACACGGGGAGAACATGCAAACTCCACACAGAAAGGAACTGGGCATGGTGGGAATCGCAC
>OMMV01225339.1:0-10076 GCA_900302635.1 Chatrabus melanurus | reverse complement strand
GCGACCCGGAGACGCAGCCTAATGGCAACTTTGCATGGCAGCCATTGGATGTGAAGTCTTAATTCAAGTTAGCTTCCATAATATGTTGTTCACAGAGTCACATGTGATCCACAGTGAGGAACCATCAATCTGAGACTCCCGGTCTAAGACCCTCTTTGAGGGCTTGAAAACTAGCAGATACTTGTCTGCCGGTTTCAGCCACTGGCATCGGAGGATTTCCAAAGTTATGTGATTTACCCCCAACCACAGTGCATTCTTTCAAACTTCCTTTCATTACCCCGCAAAGAGACAGCATTATATGAGAGCAAGCAGTCATTTGCAAAGATCCTAATTATGCAGGGTAACATCTGCGTGCCATTTGTAAGCTTATGTCTTTTAATTGTCCCGTCTTTGATGAGGTATGAGCTACAGGTAATGCAAACGCAACATGACTTGGTCCACAACAGACTGACAGCATCTCCAGCGTTGTCTTTTATGATTTCACAGTCATGATCGCTTGCTAATCACCGCATACCAACTTTTGGTCTTAGCAGTGCATATATGTTAAGTGCTTGTGCTTGACTTGCTTTGGGACCGTGACGACAGATGTAGTTATCCAACTCCATAGGCATAATTATGTAATAAAAGGGGCATAAATGCTTTGAAGTCCTAAGTGCAGTTGTCAGTTTCTTTGAAGGCAAATAGTAATTGTCATGTTCACTGGCTCACAAATCAAATCCTTTACACATGTTTCTCCTCCCCAAAGTCAAAATTGTACCCTCCCTACCACACAGATACACTCACGCACTCATACGCAGACACACCAAACAACCTTTATGGCGGACTTTTTCAGTCGTATTCACTGTACAGGAACTGGGAACTGTTGGGCCCTACACCCTTTCATGTGCTGTCACCCACATCTGGAGTTGGTCATTGTCCTGAGGTCTCCTTGGAAAGATTTTGCTGCCCCCTTAAAGTCCCACTCTGTCAGTTCCTGGAAACCCAGAGGAATTAAAGATGACTAGGCACCCTTGTACTTGCATCTATCCAATAACAGATCCTTACATCTTTGAAACATTGAACTCTTATGGATGTCTGTGTCCAAGTTAAGAAATACAAACAGTATGGTACTGTACAGTTGTTATGAATTGCAATGAAAGTGAACCCAAAATGCAGACAATAACCATGAAGGGAATGCAATGATAAGTGTTTTTATTACCAACTAAAAATGGTTTAACAACGAAAACAGTAAACAGTGATAAAGATAATAAACAGTGAAACCAAAAGGTTATAATTGTCAAATGGAGTGAGTCAATGAAAAAACTGAAAACAGTCAAACATAAATGATTATATTCCTTTACCAAACAAGAAGTGAAGTCCAAGGTCGGGGAGTGTCCACAGGGTGACAGGTCCATGGATGAGTCCAAAATAGTCTGAGGTATGGGTGGAGAGTCAGTAATCGGAGTTGAAAGGAACAGGGAGCACAGAGTGGCGCGGGCGAGACGAAACACGATAAACACAAGCTACACAGAAGCGGGAACGTGAAGAGACGAGAGTAACCAGAATAATCCAGCAAACGAGGAGCAAACTGTGACCAACTAAAACAGTGGAGACAAGATGAGGAAACGAATGACAGGTGCTATGATTGTAAAGTGGAGTCAGCTGTGTGCGGTGACAGAGACACGCCTACAAACACATAGACAAAGTGACGAATAGTGTGGAGACATCTAACCTGAGTGAGTATAAAAACAACACAAAACCAATGACAAAATAATCAAAGTAAAACTAAAGAAAGGCTAATGCAAAACATAACAGAAATGCCACCAAAGAACTAAAGTAGAACTCAAAGCTGGCTAAAGTATGAACCAAAGATAAAGTGACTAAAAACAACAACATTTAACACTAAAAATGCAGGACATGGGGTGGAACACAACAATGGTAAAGCTGTCTGGAGGAAGCAGTTCTCAAAAACTGAGTGACCATGGAAGAAGGAGATTAGTGAGGGAAGCCACCAAGGCGCTCAGACAACACTGAAGGAGTTATAAGCATCTGTGGCTGTGATTAAAGAAACTATGCACGGTGCAAGTTTTGTCTAGAAGTTCCTGGCATCAGTGTGACTGAATGTGAGGTATAATATCATTTTTTTTCTTCCCTTTTTTGTATTTATCACTTGTATCCATGCCAGCACTGGTGCTAAAGATTATTTGATTTGCTGCCACCATAACACCTCAATAAAATACTATCCATTGATTTCCACACCGACCACAAGCTGACTCACTGAGGAACACAAGATTATCAATGTTTTCAGGTTTATTTTTCTAGACAGACTGTGCATTACAGTACTAAAACTGCAATAAAGTTGTCATGTTCACTTTGACCCAATGCCCGATTTGGTAGTAATTAGTCCAATATCTGAAAAATCTAGCATAAGATATGTTTTGAAGAAATTATTGTCTTTGTAAGTGTGAGAGCAGGTAGGTCAATGGGATTGATGTTGGGCTACCAATATGTAGACCTGAGTTCCTTTCCCAGTCACGCTACATGAATGTGTCCTTGGGCAAGACACTTTGGCCTTGACCACATGACTACATTTTCACAGGAAAATGGCTAATTATCTATCTAGTTTGACATTTCATCCACACAATTCTGCCGTTTTCCCCACCCCAAAACGGCGCTGTTTAACAACGGCCTCCACAGTGGATCAAAACAAAAATGGTGGAGTCATTTCTGTGTGTGGACGTTTTTTGGGAAATGGTGCAGTAACACTAACCGCCAGCGGGACTAAGCAGCAGTATGTCCTGTCGCTGTGAACGTGTCTGTGAAGCGCAGAAGTAGAGCACACATTTCCACAGAGATAAGCAATGGCGGAGTGTTTTTGACATAGTTGTCGATTTTAATAGCATGTTTAGTGATAAACATCGCGCTGTATAATCTGCACGTGGCATATCTGCGGACCACAGAAAGCACGGTGCACACCCTGCTTCTGTCGAGCGGACCCAGGCCCCGTGTGCGCCACTATCAGCCTCCTACCACACGATGGCAACACGTGACACCCTTTCAGTTTACTCTGCACTAGAGTGTGCTCCAAATGCCAAAGAAGAAATGAGTATGGCCTCATGTGGACATAGATATTTTCAGATACGGCCACGTACTGTATTCATTTCAAGCCTGTGTTGTCGTAATCAACCCAGCTGTTAATGGGAACCAGCCTAGGCTGGGGAAGTAACCTGCAATGGACTGGAGTCCCATCCAGGTGGAGTTATAGAATCTCATCTGCTTCACACTACAGTATCTGGGGATAAGCACCGGCACCAATGGTCCTCAGGACCTGCAGAGAACTAACTTGTTCTTCTCTTGTTCGTGCAGTAGGAACTATCAGCAACATGGGATCATCAAGATCATGGCATAAAACCATGAAAATGAGAGAAAAAGGTTGATTTGTGACATAAAGCATCAATAATGTCACTACATTAGAATTTCACAATATTATTTTTTGTGTCATCAAGGAAGAGCTTAATGAACATAGAAATATGTTTTTGAGACATAACATTCATGAATAGATATCAAATAGGGATAAAGTAAGGTTGGGGTCCATGTGGACGACAGGTGTACAGATTAGTAAATTCTGTGAAGTATACTGAAGGGTTATCCATAGGCTTGCTGTATCGTTATTTGTGTCCAGCGATGTTTATCAACCTTTCTACAGGTTTTTTGTGTATTTCTATAGTAATCTTTTCTGGCTTTGTTGTGATACAGGTAGAGTGATGGAGCCTCCTTCAGGTGATGAATCCCCTCTTACAAGTAATTTGAACATTAATGGCCCATTCACACCGTGACGTTTGGCCCGGCATTTGCCGATGGAGAGTGAAAACTTGATTGACGTCGGCTAGTGCCGAGGTCCGCCAGACTCCGCGGGGGCTGGGTTAACGTCGGCAAGCAATGATGGTGTTCATCGTGGTCCCGGAAAAATTTCAACCTGCTTAAAATCTTCGACATTCATTCTGGAACACCGGCGGGAGTTGGGCTCCGCTGCCACTACGTCACCTCCGCTAGTGCTCCGTTACTGCCCCGTTCGCCTCCGCTGGCCTACGTCGGAGGTCATTCAGTTCCTGGAGCCCAGAGATGGTGGACAGCCCGGAGAGACTGCGACAGGAGTGTGAGCTTGAGGTCCTTGAGGTGGCGGATGACGAGGTCGCAGCGTTGCGTTGAGTTTATGTGGGCTGTGTCGCATGGCATCTCAGGCGCTGTGTCGGAGATCGGCTCCGCCGGGCTGCGCTGCTGCTCCACGGAGTGCGCTGCCAGTGCGCCTGCTCTAAAACGGCTAAAGTTGAACTGTGTCATGGTGGGTCAGTGGTCTGCCGCCGGGCGTTGGCCTCCGCTGAGCTACGTCGACCTGCATTGAAGACAGGAAATTTGGACCCCTGGAGCGAGGCTTCTCCAGCATTTCACAGAGATTTTTGAGAATCTTCTACGTCGGCCAGCGTCATCCACGTCATGTCATAGTGTGAATGGGCCTTAAGGGATTCACACTGCAACTTTATTTCCCTTTGAAGTTCAAACTTGTGTTAAAGGACTTCCTAGTTTCTGTTTATTTCTTTTGTTCTCTACTATGATGTTGAAAACCAGGTGACTTGCCTTTGGGCAACACTATGAAAACACATCCTGCTTCATGAGATCTGTGGGCTAACCTGGGTGTAGACTTCTATCTAAGAGGTTTATCAGCTCGTGTCTTGGAGATTAGTCAGTTCTTACTATAAGGGTGATTCCATTTCAAACTGTAAATTACAAGTGCTTTTTATGATGGTTCCTCTTAAAACACCAGAAATACCACACTAGAGTGCTTAAATGAATACATAACTTTATTTAAATAAATGCTTTGTCATAACAAAAAAGACAAAGGTTAAAAGAGTACATAAATTACAAGTTGAATAAATATTACACAGTGATATTCACTTTAATAATTTGAGATTTTTTTGTCTTTTTTTTCTTATTTGTCTTACATAGTTCCCAATGCTGACAATTTTTATTCCCACTATCCTCTTGCCACTGATGGGTCTTTTTCACAAGCCAGTGAACACCACATTATGTTAACCAATTGTATTGTCTCATTTCATCCAGAAAGTGTTATGTATTCAGAAAAAAAGCTGAGATTACTGTACTATTAAAGTATGAACAGTGAATGAGTTCAAACCCAGTAGGAGACGAGAAACCTGAGGAAGTGACAACTTGCAAACAGGTAAGAAACAGGTCGGACAGCCGTTTGTCTTTCAATTAAGAAGATTAAACCTGGAACGTTTAAGTATTCACACATTTGATGTATCTACTGCTCCCAGATACGATTTTTGCTCATTTGAGCCCATCACATGAATTCAACTTTGCCCTAAAATGCTCTCCCACACTATCCTCTACCTGATTGCAGTACGGTGTTTCCCAGATTTCCCAGACTCGCGGTAACTGTCTTGCTAACTGTACGTATCTAATGTTATGCAATTGGTGACCCCATAACGGGGAAGTGGCTAGGCCCTGATAACAACCACAGCCCATTGCGCTCCCTCTCCTCTCCACCTTGTTCTCAGCTCTCTTTATCATTCTACTCCCTGTGCAATAGGCCATGACATCATGCACCATCGCTAGTATACTCTGTGTTACTTTTCTCCTAATATTCCCTAAAAGATGCTGCTGTACTGGAGGTACCAGGCATGGGCTGCACAGCCCCTGTCGACAAATATTACCTCAAAGTATCACCTTTAAAAGGTAAGCAAAACATTAACACAACATTTAGCTTTTGTGGCTGTTTTTCTTTTCCACTAACTTCATGATACCACATGTCAGGTTGTTGTGTGTCAATATCACTAGTGAATAACTGAAATAAGTGCAAGCTGCTTTTTTTTTTTCTTTCTTTCTTTTTCAGAAGTGGTAGTTGGGACAAGGATACAATATTCACAACCAGAAGCCATTTCAGGTGCTAATACCGTGTCTTTCTCGATGAAATGACAATTTGCTTGCAAACATCCTTTGGCTTCCACTCTCTCTGGCGATCATGTACATTGGCAGTCACACGAGAAAGCTAATATGTAGCTTATTATTTGTTGAAAAAGAGAAGAGGGAGGTTGCACAGCGTTTTCCTCACAAGTCACTTTTGTCCAGAAATGCCCCCGAGGTACAGGTAGAGACTATGTAATGGATCTGCAATGCATCTGTGACACCATTTACAACACTTAACCACATTCATTGTTCTTCTCTTCATCAGAGCTAAACCTATTTATCATCAAAACAAGAATCGGCCCCATTGGCAGGGGCCATTTGAGAAAAGGAAAATGCCCTCTGTAATATCCATGCCGCTTACACGTCACTATTCAAATGTATTTGCATTTAGGAAGGCACTAAATAGAGCAACTAAATGACCCTGTTATAACCTGTATCCCTTTAGATTTGACCGTGCTCCCCTTTAGGTGAAGCAAAGGCGTAATTAGCTTTTCCGAGTGCAATAATTTTCCATTTAAATGACTATTTCGTTGGTACGATAGACTAGCAAACAGAAGGGTGCAAAAGGGTTAGCTTCTTTGTCTGCCCTGTAGTCACATGACTCTGGGCCATTCCCTGACTGGCTACAAGGACCTACTCAAATTGTGTACAGGTTTGTTTGTTTTTTCCAAGCACCATTAAGTCATTGTCGTATTTGTTTTGAAAGGAAAAACAACATTCATTAACTATTTCAAAGTTATATAATACACCAAGGTTACACTGTGGAAGCAGTAATGAAGGGAAACCACTTGATAAAGGAACATGGCTCAAAAGTGGGTGCTCGTTACTTCACTGAAGGCAAAGAAAACAAAAACCATACAAAACTACACTTCACACATCTCAGAGGAGGGATGGACCTGACCGTCAGGTTTGATCGCACACTGTACTCAGCGTCACGTTAGTTAAAGGGGTCATATTATGCACCTTTTCAGCAAGGTAATACAGATTAGCACGTGTGTTAAGAACAGATAGTAAAGTTTGTAGCAAAAAAATGCCCTGTAGATGTAGAGATGATACGTTCATGTCTCCAAAAAACAAACAAACAAACAAAAAAATAACAACTTGTTTGTGCCTATCACTTTAAGTAGAAAGGAGCTGTTGCTCTCTATGCTTGCTCTAACTTAGGATCGGTGGTGTCTTTCCATTTCTCACACATAGGCAGCATGAGCGTGTCAAGTGGCGGAGACTCATGAAGGATGACTCGTCAGAATGTTATGCCATTGCCAGAGAATGCTAAACATGTCATCTAACCATGTAACTAGTGGACCGCCAACCAAGTCAAGAAGATGCAAAAATGACTGACTATTTGGCGAGATAGCACACCCCTAACCCAAACTATAACCTAACCATAATATTACCCCATATTGGTTCTTGCATCTATGTTATAACACCAGTTCAAGTCTTGGAATATGCGTTGGTGCTGCATGTCGCTACAACCACCACAGTACAGAACTACTCTGGATCCTGGATGGCAATCAGCCAGGCAGACAACTGATCCATCCCTACTTCTCGAAAGTAGTCATCAATCCTTCGCAGCCAGGTGATATGTGAGTGTCCCCTTGGCCTTCTCCAGTTGCTATGTCCTCAACACTGAGGCACCTGCACACTGGATCATGCCCAGAAAAGCGCAACTCATGGCCAAAATATCACGGCTAACGTTCCCTTACAATGCAAATGGTATGCCTAATCTGAGTCTCCCTAAGTAGCTGTTTGTCGGAATACAAAGTCATTCCAGCGGCACCCAAGGATCCTCCAAAGAGACCGCGTACTATCCAGTCATTGTCTTTGGTAACTGGTTTAGACCCTGAGTCTCATAACCACAGAGTAAAACTGAAAGCAACAAGACTCTAAAGACTTGGACTTTCATTCTACTGCAAAGGTATCGGCATCACCAAGCACATCTGTCTAACAACTTCATGACTCCATAAACTATTCCCAGGTGTCTCTTGATCTCAAAAGTCAAATACCCAAATACATGCATGTCACTGTCGAGATACTCAAAGGAAAGTTTGACACTTTCACCACATACAGATACACTTCTCATGGCTGATTCGCCCACTCAGGCATTGAAACCTTGGATCTTAGGCTTTATCAATGGGCAATCGCAAACCCAGGCACTCCAGCTCCTCACTCAGCTTCTCCAGTGCTGCAATCAGGGCTTCCATTGATTCAGCAAAGATCACTGCATTATCCGCAAAGTAAAGGTTAGTGATTTTTTCCTCGCTGACAATGACCGCTAAGTTGATGGACTCTACAACTCTACCCAACACCCAGGCTATGCAAGCACTGAACAGGGTAGGAACCAGGATCCCTGATGAACATCAAATTTCCACCAAGGTTGTTTGTTTAAAATTTTTGTTGTTGTTGACTTAAATGGGATAAATTAGTCATGAATGTGTTATGAAAATACATAATCTTCTGGCCAAGTGTCCTTCATGAGGCTCCCCAAGTAGAAGTCCGGTTTTAGCTTTATGCAGGACGTGACATAGAAGTCTAAAGTGAGCCATTTCTGACATGCATTTTGCATATATCAAGGCAGAAACTTATAACTTTGATATTCACTATGAAAATCCAAACATATAATCCAAAAAGCTCTGCTGCACAATAGGACTCCTTTATCTTTAGTTGGCCAGTGTAGCCAGTGCTCTCTAAGTTCTTTGTGGCCCTGCATGGCAGTTTCTGTTCAAATAGGCACAGTTGGCATATCAGACTAGCTACATTGTCAAAGAGCCACTTACATAGCATCATTTGTAACAATCAGCTTTGTTTCCAAATGCTCAATGTTTGAATACTTTCCATCAGTTAGAGAGAAGGCCAGCCCCAAGACCACTTCAAGCACGAGCAATACTCATTGTGACAAAACAACAAAAAAAAAAAAAGAGAAAGAAAAAGGACATTCTTTTGAAAAAAGGTTCATTCCATCATGCAGTGACACCAGGCCTCACACATACAGCACATTCGTACAGTAGACAAGCACGCTTTCAGGCACGCATCATTTTGTGACAATACACATATCTAAGCAGGTTCCCCGATAATAAGTGCTCTGACAGAACGACATACCCAGATAGAGTCAACTGTTACAGTATATCCCTATCCCATCTTTCTTTTCTTTTTTTTGTTTGGAAAACAAACACACATACACGCACACACACACACACACACACACAAAAAAATCAAAATACCAATTGTTATTTCCATAGTGGTATCAGAATTGAAAGCCTAGTAATCCATTTTAAGTGATTGTGGCTAATTTGTCTTCTTCAGAATGTTTTTATGCTAACTGTACATCTTACGAAATGTTCTCGAAATTCCCAGCTTCTTTTACAATACAGATGGGTGACAAATTATGGGAAAAAAACCGACATGAAGAGTAAGGTGTCGGGGGTAACTGGAGCTGTTCTGGTGCTCCGTGCGATAGATTTGACATGCTTCTTCTCCAAGTCGACAAGAGTGAAGACAACCATCCTTGCAACAGATGTTTCTTCATTTGGTGATGGAGCAGAGCGTTGTCGAACACTTCGGTCCAATACCTCCCATGTGCAGTTGTGATTTTTATATTCATCGTACTATTCAGTGAGCACTCATCCTGTGGACGGGAACATTTCTTGGACGAGATGGCTCACCTTTTCATCCAAGCATAAAACCGATAACTGTGTAACTGCGGGCTCGACTCAGACCAGAAGCGCGGTGGGATGTTAAATGTATCGTGCAGTACACCAGCGTGACAGTGTCTGCATTTGTTATGCTTCTCCACTCATTTATGTAGGTTTTCTTTTCATTTATCACCCATCTGTATTGTGTGCGTGTTTTATCATCGTTCTGCAGCTGGGGGATCGGCTCACTCAAGGGACCCATAGAGTTCAAGGGAACTAAATCGGGGATACTTTCCTCTCATTTGGAAATGAGTGCTTGGTCGACAACAGAAAAGACAAAAATAATAATACAATAGTCTATTTTCAGCCTGCTCTTTAGCTTGAATTCTTTGTTGCTGTTTTTTTTAAATTTTGTTTCCATTTGGAAACAAAATGTTGGAGAGAATGGAGGGCGGAACATAAGGGTGTGATGGAGAGAGG
>OMMV01225333.1:7500-14601 GCA_900302635.1 Chatrabus melanurus | reverse complement strand
AGGGTGGGGGGGGGGGGGGGGTGAGAATTGGTCCTATTAAAAATTCAATAGCCCCCCCCAAAGACTCCCACATACCAATTTTGGTGAATGTGTCTGCTCTGTAAACGTAGCGTGACTTTTAGGGTTTAAGCCACCTGACGATGCAGCTTCACATCACAGATATGCCAGATGTGCAACAGCTTTGAACATGGCTGCACATTGATGTTGTCATGTTATTTATCATATGTTATACCCAAAGGCGTACATGTCATCAAATCATCAAATCACTTTGTCTTTGGTTGACCCTCAATCATTCCAGCACGTTTACTCCAAATCAAAAATCTGAGATTTATTTGAGATTATTTTGTTGACACACAGACAGATGGACACACAGGACCAGATCGATCATGATTAGATTATTTTTATAGCTCAAGACTGTCTAACTACTAGGGCATCATTAGCGTACAACATAGTCCATACCTGAACTCGAACCTCTGGTAAGTTGACCTTCATTGCCAGCTCCTCACGACTGTAGACGTCCGGGTAGTGGGACTTCTCAAAGGCTCGCTCCAGTTCGTGGAGCTGGTAGGTGGTGAAGGTGGTGCGATTCCTTCTGTGTTTCTTTTTAATGTGCTCTTCTTCCTTAACGGTCTCCGGAGAACCCTCGTCTGTGTCCTCCTCCTTCTGCAGGCTCCTTATGTCCCCATCGCACTTATCACTGGAGAAAAGGCCTGAATCTAAAGTGAAGAACAAGATATTACATTTAGTATAGACTCTCTCTCTTTTTTCTATACCCGCTTATTCCAATTAAGGGTCACGGGGGTGCTGGAGCAGTCTTTGGGCGAGAGGCGGGGTACACCCAGGACAGGCCGCCAGTCCATCGCAGGGCCACATATAGACAGACAAACACATTCACACCTATGGTCGATTTAGAGACACCAATTCACCTAACATGCATGTCTTTGGAAGTGGGAGGAAGCCGGAGCACCCGGAGGGAACCCACGCAAACATGGGGAGAACATGCAAACTCCACACAGAAAGGAACTGGGCACGGTGGGAATCGAACCCAAGACCTTCTTACTGTGAGGCAAGAGTGCTAACCACTGACCCACCGTGCCGCCTATAGTATAGACTCATAACTTTAAATTTTGGGGAAAATGAAGTAAAATCACATTTCAGGGATGACCGTACTGACTGTATCTTAAACATCAAGTATCGAGTTATTGTAATTACATGCTGTATTTTCTGACTGTGCAACATTTATCAGCAGTGGCGCCACTAAAAATTCTGGGCCCCCCAAGACTGAAGGCCCTCCCCACATGGGGGCCCTGTGAAGACATCCCCCCCACCCCCACTACGACACCCCTATTTATTAGCACATCAATTTAAATGGAATCTATTTACAAAGTAAATCTGTATTTGTTATGAGTGAACTAGGTTCTTTTCAACAGTCACACTCCACATTATGTCCTGCTATTTCTTATTTCATATAATTGTGACTTGTGAGGAATCAGCTTTACAAGCTGGTGTCAGATTTGTATCATCATGTTTCTCATCATTCTCAATTTAAGCCTGGCTGTTTGGGGGTCACAACATTAACTAGAGGGCATTCAGAGGTTGCATATCTCTGCCAAATGTCCAAAAGTCCTCTATCAGTCCTTAAGTGGGCCTATGGCAGATGGAGGGCGCTATTTCACCAAAGTTCAAATACCACAGAAATCATCAGAGACATTATATAAATATTAATTTAAAAAAAAATTCTACATCCACCTCTGCCACAAAATATGCATTCAGCTCCATAAGTATTTGGACAGTGACACAATTTTTTTTATTAAATTTTGCCTCTCTGTGCACCAACACAATGGAGTTGAAATGAAACACTCAAGAAAACACATCAAATCCAGGCGTGAGTCTCCTATGTGCCTTCTGCCAAACTGTAGCTGAAATTTCACATCTTCAAGTTAAGAAAATCCTCCTCCTACAAGCACGTTTTGTACATTAGCATCTGCTAGTCTTGTGACAAATTTATCACTTGGTTATGTAAATCATAGGGGGATTACTATTAAAAATGAAAACTTATTTCACAGCCTGAATTTAAAATGACATCACTGGGGTCCCTCTTTGTTTTGTGTTATTCAAGTTATTGAAAATTTTATAGTTGTGGGAGACTTTGATAGAAAACAAAATTCTGCACCAGTTGATATGAAACTTTCTTTCAAATGTTAATTTTAAATATTATATTAAATAAAGTGCTAATACCCCAAATTTGGAATACACTGGCATATGTGTATAAAATACATGCTGAATTTTACATATTTTCCTTTGTTATTATTGATTAATTTCATTGTAAATATATATACATTGTTCATATTTAGCCTGATCAAAAAGTGAAATCTTCTCTCATGATAAAAACTGTTGAAAGATTGATGCTCTTTATACTGTTGAAGGTTTTGAACACAAAAGGTTTGGTCGGCACAAATTACATCAGGTCTTTCACTGATTACTTCCCTTGCAATAATCCCACGGTAACAGATGCTGCCAGTTAAACCCGAGAGTGTCCGCCTCCTCTAATCTGCCAACAGACTTCACCTGGCTTCTAAAAAGTCTGAGTAAACAGTGCTGATTGTCTTCTCTGAGAAATAATTACAGCCCAAACAAGTCATATGTGATTCATGACAGCAAATAATCTTTAATCATACCCAGGGCTTTGAACTGGTTCAATGATCAAAAACTAGAAACAAATGATATATCACTGGGAACATAAATGAAAACAGAAAATTTTATTTTTTTAAATATTCAGTGCAGCTCCGTGGATAAGGAGCTGACCTGCTGACATGTAGACCTGGGTTCAGATCCCACTCATACTACTTGTTTGTGTCCTTTGACAAGACACTTAATCTGCATTGTCTCAGTCCATCCAGTTGTCAACAGGTACCTGCATTGGTTGGGGAAGTAACCTGCATTGGGCCGGTGTCCCATCTGGGGAGAGTTGTAGACTGTCATCTGCTTCACACTACAGAATCTGCAGATGGGCCTATACAGGAAACCTTTATTTGAAATAATTGTAACCTGTTAATTGCATCATTTTTTGTTCTTTTTTTTTTATTACAAATTAAAATAATTTAAGCTTTCAGTAAATTCACTTCCTGTCGTCCTCTGAACGTCATACACGTCTTTGAATGGTGGAGAGAAGTTTAGCCCAGCAGGCGATTAAAATGTAAAATTTACCTCCTCTTCCAACCAGAGGAGGTAAATATTGTGCTATGTACCATATGTTTCAGTGTTTGATCAACAGGCTAATATGTAAAGAGAAATAATGTTGGAAATACTTATACTTACGTCAATAGATAGTTTTACAATGTCCTAAAGATACATATTGTTATGTCACACAGCCTTACATGGAATGTTATTAACTGGTATTTCATTTGGTTATATCTTGATCGGGAACGATCATTTTAAAGTGGAACCCAAAACCATAAACCTTAAAATATAGATTCTGCTCGGAATGAAACGATTGAAAAACAATTCTGGTTTGAAGCCCTGACCATACCAAGTCATTTTAGCATAAAGATCAGGAGATCGTGCCAACTTATAATCTTATAAATAGCCATATTAATAGCATCTTAAAAGATATAAAGAAACAAAAAATGACTGCTATGCTTAATGACAAAACTGTCTAAAGACGCTTTTAAGTTTCTTTAAAAATTATTTTGAAGAATTTATTGTTTAAATTATTACTTTTATTTTATAGCAGACATTGCTTGTCTTTATGATTAAATGGCACAGGAGTAAGTGCCATGATAGCTTTTCATATTGTTTTTCTTTGCTGAGTGAAAAAAAAATTCAGCATCCTATCTATGCTATTTCCTTTTTGACCAAAATTTTACAGCAGACTATAAATTCAATTTAGGAGTTGATTAATTATGAAGACTGGTTATTAGACATAGGAACTACTCTGGGTCTATAAAGACTAAATATTACTAAATATTTATTTAGTCTATAAAGACTAAATAAAACTAATAATACTCAAACTGTACATTTTAAAAGGCGAATGTAATTCTTTTTTTAAAACAAATTATGGTGTGGAGAGACTGTGATGCCCTTGGATTCATGATGTTTACAAGAGGTTTCAAATTAAACTAGATTTCTCAATGGAGTAATTATTAAAATTTACAAAGAAACGCCACAAGTAGTTTATGCAGCATCTGTTTTTAATCTCCTCCGTTACACAGAACTGAAACTGTCGCTCACTTTCGCTTATAAGAATCATCTTTGTGGCAAGCTCTCTCAGGCTGTAGCTATAACAATATATTTAATCAGCCTTGTTTTCTGCTATTAATCAAAACTGTTCTTCAGTAGCTAATTTTTTACAAATTGTGTTTTATTATATCAGCGTATTTGTATTTTTAAAAACTGAGGTTTTTGTGATTATGAATTCTGTTATTTCATCTCCAAAAGAGTGCTGGCAAATGATCAATGCTTTCTTCCTAAACAGAAGGTTCTCAGTTCAAGACCACCTGTGCCCATTCTCCATGTAATGTGGAGTTGTGTCAACAAAGGCATCCGGTGTAAAACTTGTGCCAAATAAACATGCAGATCCATATTGGATCCGCTGTGGTGACCCCGAAAGTAAAAAGGGAGAAGCCGAAAGAATTTACTATATCAAACCAGATTGTATTCTGTGATGGCCCACTGAAATGCAAAATTTTCAAAGTATAGTGTTTTCTGGTGTGCAGGATGACCAGATATGCTATGTTTGCTAGATAACAGCTTTATTATGCAGGTGCATGTCGCATGCCTTGTAGAAACGAGTGGATGAAAGAAAATTCTTCAGTTTAAGGAAGTTTCTAAACCTACAGTGCATCCTTTTAAAGTATGGACTGGGTGTCTGTGTGTGTTTATGTATGTATATATAATCATTGTGTAACATCTACATTTGACAAGGAATTAATTAAAAACAATAGGAAAATTTTTAAACTTTAAAAAAAATTATTATATCCATTATGGGATTCATTTGAATTTTTTACATTTACACATCCAAACTACAAATGATGGAAAATTGATGCATCAAACAACACTGAGAAATACAAAAACATACACCCATTATTTGACTTATTTGAGGTATTAATATATCAAAGGAAAGCAGAACATTAAAAAAAAATTTCCTCTTAGCAACTATTCTCCTCAAAGTTTAGAAGTAAGACTTCATTTTAACTTCTTACCAAGATAGCCAACGACAAGAAAAATGTGATTCTGTAATGGATATTTTAATGCATCATCGCAAGAAATTGGAAACTGATGAAGTAATGACATGAGGTTGGCTGTGTTCCATTTAGTTATGGCAATAAGGAAGCATGTAATAAGAGCACTGGCACTGCAACACCTAAATGAAATAGAATACTTTTTCTTGTGTAGTGGTTACACTTGCATTTACCATAAAATATTTTTATGATAAATGTATCAGGGAAATTTTATTTTTGAATGTTATTCCCCCCCCAATGTTCCAATGTATAGCAAATTAAGGGCATCGTTAATGCATCATAGTACTGTACAAAATCAGTTTCTGTACATTTTACACTGAAATATGGTTGGAATTTCATGTTACACTCCCCACAATTTTAGTGTCTGTGCATTTAGAAATCTTCCTGCTACAAGCAACAATTAGGCCTGAAAGTGCTTGTTTTAGATTTATGTAACATATGTTACAAAACTTCACATCTGGATTGTGCTCTGTGTAATATGACCCCTCTAAGGGGAAAATCGAGATTAAATGGGTTAATCAAAGGCACAAACACTCGCAGTGTTAAAATACTCCTGTGCTTTTTTGCTTATTCCATTATTATTATTATTATTATTATTATTATTATTATTATATTGTGATATGAGAACCAGAATCAAGTTGTATTAAAGTGTATTTTCCTAAACATAACTGGATTATATAAATAATTTGAAGATTACCACAAAATTGCTACCATTATTCATTTTGAAATTAATTTGTACTTGTCTCACCAAGTTAGTCATTTGAGTTTGGGTCAGTTGTAGTAGCATACTTTATAGTTTCATGATTTCAGAAAAATAGGTCATTTTGAAGAAGCTTGACAAGAGTATAGAACCTGGTTGGAGAAAGGCACTGCTCCACCTGTACAGGCTCTGAGGCCCACTGGGCTGGTGCTTATCCCCAGAGACTGTAGCGTGACGCCCATGAAGGTCCACAACTGCCCCTGGATGGAACGCCAATCCATCACAGGTTACTCACCCAACCAAGGCCGGTACTCATTTACAGCTGGGTGTACTCCGGTGATGCAGATGAAGTGTCTTGTCCAAGGACACAGGCCTGAGCACACACACCCCTAGACAAATTCTGGTCTATAGTTTGGTAGTCCAACTCCAATGGCACCAAACCTGCTCTGCCAATGCTCCACCACAGGAAAACTACTGCATCTTAAACTGAATATACATACTGTTGATATTAATAGTCTTAATATCATCTTAAAGTGAGGTCTTCTGCTTGAATATGTTCATTTCTTATACCTCCCCCCCGCCCTCCGCCCTTCAAAAAAGCAAAAACCCTCACCATGGTAAGAAGAGTTCTGGGAGCTGTCACCCAGTTCAGGAAAGTGCCCGTATGGCTCTGATGGAACTTGCTTGTCAGGGTACTGTGAGTCGTCTCCACAATTGTCTTTTTGACTGTCATCATCTCCTGCTGGATGGAGTAATGGATCCTGGTCTTTGGTGAACCCCAGAATGACATCGATGCTGTGGACCCTGCCTCCGCCACTTGACCCGGTACCTTTTGCCATGTCATAATTGTCCAGACAACCATCATCCACGATGCCCAGGGTATCCATTGACAAATGCATCCGAGCCTTTGGGGATAGTTTGTCACTTGTTGACGGGAAAAATAAAAAGCAATACTGCTTCACGACAGGGTCGACTTATGAGAAGCCTTGGGGCTGTACTCTTTGGATATATTGTTCCACAGAAGCAGAGACATGAGGAGCAAATGCATATCTTTGTCTGAAAAAGAAGGAAAAAACAAAAAGACTGAGATGACATGTGGTCTAAAACGGCATTTAGATTCCAAACATCTTGCAGGAAGAGTTCTTTCCTTGATTTGTGTTG
>OMMV01225333.1:0-2500 GCA_900302635.1 Chatrabus melanurus | reverse complement strand
GAAGACCTTGAGGAACATCTGGAGGAAGACCTTGAGGAAGAAGATGCTGCTGCAGCAGATGTCTCTGTCTGCAGTGACATCATCCCGTCCATGAATGAGGAAGGTATGCAAACCAAGCAAAAAGCGCTGAGAACTTAGAGCTTGTAAGTTAATTTGTAACTTTGAGAGTGTTCATGTTAACGACACACACTGAACTCATCATTTTCTGTCCCTGCAGGAGGAGACGGTGCATCAGATGCAACAGAGGTTTCTCTGAACCTTGATGGATCTGTGCTGGAGGAGGAGGTGGGGGAGAGCCCGGTCCATTCTCCACTGCCGTCTCAGGCACATGAGACTTTGGAGAAGTCTTGTTGCCAGGAGAAGTCAGGGGAAGATGGAGCAAGTCCGGCTTCCTCATTGCTTTTGGATGATCTCTGCAGCATAAACGTGAGTCACAAAAACATTTGCGATTATAACCACTAACAGAGTGATGATTTATTCATTTATTGTGCATAATTACCTCTGAGTACACTAATCATATTCTCCTGTTTCCAGTCTCAGGATGTGAGTGTTTCCTCCTCTGGTGGGGAGCAGAGTTTTTCCTTCGTCACCATGAACATGGCACGGCAGCTGATAAGAGTCTGTGAAGAGTCTGCAGATCCAGAGCTTCCAGCTGCACGCTTATTACAAAGCTCTGAAGGAGCAAACTCACACACAGCTGGCTTGGCTTCAGTGCCAGAAGATAATGCTGGGAGACAAGGGGGAGGAGGAAAAAATTCCACCCATCACACAGAAGCAGAAGGCCCTTCTTCTGAAACTCCAGCAGGAGAAGGTACTTGTGTCTTACAAACACAAAATCATCATGAACATATGAACTGAACTTTAAGAGGGCAGGAACTGAGAATTCTCTATGAAATGTTTTTTTTCTTCTTCATGATAATCTGCATTATAGTCCGTCAGTGTAGTTTGAGGATGGGTGTCTGCAGTGGCGTCCACATGCTCAGGGAAGAAGTCATGAAGCCTTTCATGATTTCAAAGAGGATGAAATGGCTAAAGAAATGAGTTCCTCTGTCATTGTGGGCTGAATTCTTTCCTTCCCACTCTGCTCATGTCCCCAGGCTGAAGTCAGGCGGCTCCTGCACAAAAACAAAGCAGCCAGAAAGGAAAAGCAGCAGTTGCTGAAGCAGCATGAGGTGGTTGAGAGGATGAGACGCTCCACACTCAGGCTGAAGGAGCGTCTCAAACGTACTGGAGGTGATGCACCTGTGAGTACTCCATAAATCGTCCTCATCACTGCCTGAGTGGAAAACACAAGCATACAACATGTTGTCATCTGTGCGCCATGTTTACTGGCCCTGATGATTATTGGTCTGTTTGTGTCTGTTCCAGGGGACGCCCATGTCAATATCCAGCATGTCAGAGGCGGCCTTTCTCAGCCCGCCGTCCTCTAATGTGGATCTCCAGCGCACATCCACCCCTCTGTCAGTGTGTATAAGTGAGATGAGCGCCATCATGTAGAAGCTCGATGAGACGGTGCACTCTCACATGGACGAGGAGTAAGGGCCCCGTCTTTCTTTCATATATTAACACGACGACTCCTGTCTGCTTAATGACAGCTTTCCCAGTGCAGTCGCAAAAGTCCTGCTTGCTTATTTTTAAAGTCACTGAGTGCAAATGTTTGCTGATTATTTAAAAAGCATTTTATAAAAACAGCAGCGTACATGGGTACATTTTATCTGTATCTTTTTTATGTTCACATTATCTTTTACAAACTATCCAGAGGTGTAAAAATGAAGTCCCTTGAAGTGACGTGTAACTCATCAATTAGATGGTTTTGGTTACTATTCTAACAAACATCACATCAGGCTGGATGTTAAATCACACCACCCATCTCTCTTTTGCAGACCCAGGAGGACCAGCAGGGCCAAGCATGACTGAACATCACTGTCCGGCTCCCTGAGCAGCCCACTGTGGCAGTGCCCCACTCAGATGGAGAAGATGGTTCATGATGCTCCTCTGGCATATTTATATATAGTACATAAGAATTTTTTGGACAGAAATTAATAAATTAACTAATCAATATTCTTTGTCTGATTTGTGTTCCTCTTACTTGGAATAACCTTTTTCTATGACTTCAGAAATCTGCATGTTTTTCATTTATATTTATTGTAGCAAAATATGATTTAAACACCCATGTAACTTTTTCATATATAGTTCCTTATGTAAACACATAAATTGACTCAGGGAGAAAACTTATTGTATGTTTAGATTAACAGTTCCACAAGAGTATGAGGTTACATACATACATAGATACACACATACATGCATACATAGATACATACATACATACATACATACATAGATACACACATACATAGATACATACATACATACATGCATACATACATAGATACACACATACATACATGCATGCATACATAGATACACACATACATAGATACACATGTAACCCACATAATATTATGGGCTACTAAAGAAAATAAATAATTAACCTAATGTT
>OMMV01225330.1:0-11893 GCA_900302635.1 Chatrabus melanurus | reverse complement strand
CTGTTATTCAGATGGACCACGCCCCTAATTAATCATAACTTTATGGCTGAAAATATCTTAAACTGATGAGTTATAAAAAAAAATGTACCCCTTGTACAGTTGTCATGAAAGGGAAACTAGCTATCAAGACCAAAACCTTTTTTTTTTTGTACCAGGCTGTAAACATGTTTGTTTCTGTTGTTGAGTTGGACATTTTAACATGAGGTTGTTTGGGGATTAACTCTCATTTGGGATTAACTCTCAAGTGGCCATTCAAGGAACTGCAGGCTTTGGCACGTTGGCGTTGGCTTCCTTTTCCAGTGGTGGAGGTTACCGCTTGGTGTTTATGCTGTTCTTGCTAGGAACAAGCAAAGTACCTGCTCGTGCACGTTCAGCCCCTGCACTGACTGTAGCATTTTTTTTAAGATAAAACTCAGTGCAACTTTTATTTATTTTTCCATTACTAATTAAGTATTGTTTATGAATCAAAACACTGCAATCCCAGTTCATTCACAAGTGTTTTATTATGTTTCAATAACAGAGGGGGGCAAATCAACTGGAATTTTAAAAGTCAAGGTCACAGGCCAAGGTCAAAATTTGGGCCTAGTGCTTGTGCACATACAGCTCCCGCACTGACTGTAGCTGTTCATTTGCTTGTGTTTTATTATGTCTTAACACCAGAAGGGGCAATTCAAGAGGAAATTTTTTTGAAAATTTTATTTTGAAACAGTTGGTGACATAAAGAGACCTTATTTCGCACAGCCACGCAATGTTTTCCGTTTGATAAGGACTCCGGAACAATGTTCCGAAACATGAGCATTGCAAAGCTTTCAGGTAGCTCAGTGGATAAGGAGCTGGCCTGCCAATATGTAGACCTGGGTTCGAATCCTGCTCATGCTCTCTGTGTCCCTGGACAAGACACTTTATCTGCACCGTCTCAGTCCACCCAGCTGTAAAAATGGGTACCAGCCTTGGCTGGGGAAGTAAAAGTAAGGCATAATTGTAAAGCGCTTTGAGCATCTGCTAGATGGAAAAGCGCTATAGAAATGCAGTTCTTTTTCAAAACGTTCTGGGGCAGTGTTTGAAGTTAGCCGTTACTAATTTGCAGTAGCCCAAAAAGTTTTGGTGTCATCCCCAGCTGCATGTTTTATCCATTCTTTAATAAAGTTTTTTCTTCCCTGTTCAATTTTTCAATTAGTAGACATCATGTCTCTCCCCACAGATGCTAGCTTAACTTGTTGCAGACACGCCTATGGGGTATTACGTAGGCAAAACAAATGTCCTTTTTTTCAATTGATCTCGTGCAACAAAGTTGACCACCGTCTAATCACTTAATTCTCATTATGTGCTCTTTTAATTTGGTGATTTACAAAATGATAGCATTTATTGTTTTTGAGTTATTACTTACACAGTCTGGCTGGGATGGACCAATCCACTCACTCATTCGCCCACTCATCTACATTTTTGCTGTATAAGCCCCACACTGTTACCAGCACAGGGAATAAATTGGACTGTTGTGCTTTCACTGATATAATACTTCACATTTAAGTTGACGTTTGTGTTGCGTGTGATCCGTTTCCAGCTTGGAAAGATGATCCCCGCACGACACCAGAGAGCGTAATGCAATTATTCGAATCCTTTTCCACTTAGCTGCATGGAAAGCAGACATTTAAAGCTGCATAACTGACTTTCCCTTGTTGTGTTGTACGGGGGTGCAGGCATAGGCTATTGAAACGTTTGCTTTCGGAGGCCGCGGCAGTGCTCAGTCGCGAGCGTTCCGAGCTCGTGTTACACCGGAGCCAATATAAACAGGCGCTTCAGTGCCAGAAGCGAGGCGCTGCGGTTTCACCTGACAGCTACAAGTCGAACGGGGCCTTCCTCGTGTGATGTTTTTCCTCCCGACAGAATCTGCAGCATCTGCAAGTCTGTAATCAGCGCAACCCACGGTTTAGCTAAGATGTGTCGTCTCCTGCCAAGGGTTCACATGTGTTTACATTGTGGTGGCAGACAAAAGCGTTGACTAACTGTAGTCGGGAACGGCGTTTGGCAGCCACTGAAACCACTGGCAGGCTCCGTACTCATTTATCTCATCTTTATCTCTAAATCAGTGGCAGCACTCGCGAGGGAAAGAGGAGATTAATTGTTTTAGGGATAATTGGTCTCCCTTCTCCAGGCTTTTTATGTTGATTTGCAGTGTCGGAGCGGGCGATCGTTTGCTTTTCTGTTAACCTGCGGAACAACATTGTGTTCTTGCAGTGGAGTCTATAAAGACCATGTGGAAGTGACAAACGCTGATGGAATTCTGCAACAGTGTCTTAGTCTTTCGGCTTCGGGCAAAACGGCTGCAACAGCAACAGATTTAGCCAAGGAGGGCACTTTTGCCCCACACGCAACCGAATCGGTAATAACACTGATTCAGTCGGGTTTCTTTTCTCCTTTTTATCTCGGCGAAGCTGTTTGCCTATGCATCGTCACTGGAGGGGCAAAACACACACCCGTGCTTTTTCCATATTCAGTAGGTGTAAGACATCAAAACATTTTCGTCATTAAAATGCTTACCATTTGTGGCCTTTGTAGCGTAAGAATATACAGTAGATTTAAATCTCCCCATCCTCCCGGAGAGCAAAACAAAGAGTACTATTAGTTCTTTATAGTAATGGAGCGGCATCCCAAGGTTCTGCACAGGGACTTACCTTTTGGGATCAATTATGTGGCCACGGGCTCTTTTTAAAAGAGCTGCACCTGATTAAAACTCCGCCGGTTTCCCAAGGTCCCTTTGTGTGGAGTGCCGAGGCCCTCGCCACGGCTATTTATTAGCATATTGTCTTTTAAAGGTCATTGTCTGTTTTGCGCGACCCCACTCTATCTAGAGTAGGTCGCCGTCAGATTCACTTGCTATTGTTCTGAGCTGCTGCCTGGTACAGCTAATGGGGGGGAAAAAAAGAGGAGGATGCAGAAAAGTTGTGCACCTTTGTACTCCTGATGTAGAGCAGGTACCAATATGTAGACCTGGGTTTGATTCCTGGTCATGCTTCCTGTTTGTGTCTTTAGAGAAGACACTTCTTCTGCATTGTCCCAGTCCAGCCTTAGCAATCTGCCGTCCTGCCCAGTAGGAGTCTGGGTTACCAATATGCAGACCTGGGTTCGATTCCCAGCCATGGTACCTGTACGCGTCCTTGGACAAGACATGTCATCTGCTTTGTCCCAGTCCACCCAGTTGTAAATGGGTACCAGCCTTGACTGGGCAAGTAACTTGTGGTGGACCGGCAGTCCCATCCAGGGGGAGTCTCAGTGGGATAGGAGTTGGGTTACCAATATGTAGACTTTGGTTCGATTCCCGGTCATGCTACTGTAACGGTGGACACTAGAGCCCGTGGATTTTAGCATCGTGCTTAGCACACCTGCATCCCATGCTGGTGACTGTAAGTTTTAGCCCAGTAAGGGAGGGGCACAACGCAGGTTACACTACCTGTTTGTGTCTTTAGGCAAGACACTTCCTCTACATCATTCCAGTCCAGCCTTAGCAACCTGTGGTGGACTGCTGTCCTGCCCAGTAGGAGTCTGGGTTACCAATATGCAAACCTGGGTTCGATTCCCAGTCATGGTACCTGTACATGTCCTCGGACAAGACACTTCATCTGCTTTGTCCCACTCCACCCAGTTGTAAATGGGTGCCAACCTTGGCTGGGAAAGTAAACTGCTGTGGACTTGTGATCTCATCCAGGGGGAGTCTCAGTGGGATAGGAGTTGGGTTACCAATATGTAGACCTGAGTTCAATTCCTGGTCAAGCTGCCTCTATGTGTCCTTGGACAAGACATTTCATCTGCATTATCCCAATGCACCCAGCAGTAAATGGGTACTGGCTTTGGCTATGGAAGTAACCAGTGGATTGGCATCCCATTCCAGGGGAGTTGCAGACTCTCATCCGCCTCACGCTATGGAATCCAGCGATAAGCACTGGCACCCGTAGGCCTCAGGGACTTGTGAAGACTGCAACCGGAGTTGTGTGTACTGAAACAGAGGTATTGTGTCAAGCACCTGCAGTGGATCCATCGTGGAGGATCATCTAGTGACGTTTCTCTCGTTCTTCTTTTCCCTTTTCCCAAAACAACCACATTGGAACGGAGCCCCCCCGGTCTGTTATCTCTAAATCGCTTGTTTTGGATGTGCCGTGACAAAAGAAGGGAGCTTGTTGAACACTCGCACACATCAAAGACGGGAAGAACAGAACTCAGGCTGGCTAGCGCGGCTCACCGGGGCAGACAATATCGCACCGAGAGCGTTCTGCGGATGAAGCCGTTGGAGATGGCGGTAACAGAGAGAAAGAGAGAGGCCCTCGGTGGGACAGAAGGCAGGAGAGACCTGCCTGTTTGCTTCAGATGTGGTAAATGCTGGCTCCCTGCGGACTCCATTAGAGCTTCATCGGGCTCCCGCTGCAGAGTGGGGGGAGCGGAGGAAGGCAAAAAAGGAATAAGGAGGAGCAGGAGTTACAAGAGTGGACAACAGGAGGATGAAGGTACAAGAGAGGGGAAGCAAAGGAGGGAACTGTGGAGTAAAGAACAAAACAGAAGTACTTGGAAGAAGCTGCTCGGGCAGCTGTTTTTTTTTTTTTACTTCCACACTGCTGTGCATCAGCATCGTCTCACCAGATGCTTAGAGACTATTGTGAGGCCATTAACCATTACAGCTCTACATCACCACTAGGGGCAGTGATACATACTAGTACCAGAAAATATTCAAGAAGAAGCACAGCATGCTATCTCTGCCAGACGGATCATATTTTATAAAAGAACCTGATCACCTGGACTTCCTGTGTGCTGAAATTTATCTCTCTTTGTCAATATTTGAGGGAAACATCGAGCTTCTGGGACTGCCGTGTCATTTTTTTGAAGTTCAAGGCCATCTGACGTATTTCAACGTGCAGCAGAGACCACGCGCCGTTGTTAAAAGCCGCTCATTTGATTACCCGTAATTATTTTTCTGCATCAGTCAGAGGCCGCGCAGACATGCAGTTGCACAAAAGGAGAACTGGCTTTCATTGTCTGTGCAGCCACCCGTGGAGTCGCATTGGATGTTGCCTTGCGTATGAGCGCGCCTGCTGCGACCAAATTCTCTCTGCTGTGGTCTATTCATTGTCCCGTAAACACGTAACAGCTTTTTAAGCCTTCAATCAAACCGACCAAGTAAAACCAAATAATAAACGGCCTGAGACAATTAGCCAATCGGTGTCATCTATCGTCCCCTTTGAGATCTGGGGTATGCTAGAACGTGGCCACTCAGACAGCGGACTCAAGCAAGAGGTTTTCTGGCAATGTACAGATCTGCGTGAAAGCGCACAAGCGGAGAGCAGCCGCCAAAGCTCCCTGAGGTGAAGCAGTGAGGCGGTAGGCTGAAGTAGTGTTTTTTTTTTCATTGGCGTTTACTTTTATTATGTTGACTTGTTGTTTTCAGTTCCGATTTCTTGTGTTTACAAGCAGAGTGTATGCGTGTCGTGAACCCGCTTGTGCAAAGGCGCAATCTCACCTCGACATTTGGGCCAACGTATTTGCAAATGTCAGTGCCCGTTAGCCTCCGCTGGACGCCACCGTCCTCCGCCGATGAACATCGACCCCGTCCGACGTACCTCTGGCTACGTTGGAGACCGTTAGAGAAAGTTAATCTCTGCTACGGCCAAGTTCCCTCCGTTAGCATCCGCTAGCCTCCGCTAGCCTAAGTTACTGGTGCGATCGTCTACGCTGGCTAACGTTTGGGTGCTGCTTCGCCCTGCTCGCTCAGAATCACTGGACAGTGGTGTGTCGACCCCCTCTCCCGCACGTTGCCACGTTGGCAAAAGTCCTGCTTGTTGTAATGGAGCGCTGGCTAACCGAGATGCCGTGCTGCGTTTGAGGTTCGCTACAAAACTCCGGCAATGCGATTTTTGCTGACGTTTGGCCACTTTTCTCAACCTTTCCCTGGGTTCACCAAACGCTGGGGTAAACATTGTAGTGAGATTGCGCCTTAAGGTGTGCTTGAATATTGCAGTGTATGAGTAGCAGGAAAACTGTCCTCGACTTTAGAACAGGTTTTTGGTGGTCTATGGTGCAAACGCGTTTTGCTGCCTCATGATAACAGTGCTCCAACACTGCACCTGACCACACCTCATTTTAAGACCAGCATACCCATGGGTGCACAACTGAGCTGATACATGCTGAACACTGACACCTGTCTGCCTGTTTGTTCCCCTACTCCTCCCAGGTCCTTGGCCCGATTTCCACCTAACTTGGTATATGGATAAAGTGAAGTCTGGAATTACTTTCAAGAGTTTGGTTTTTGCAAAGGTCAAGGTCACTGGGGTCAAAAGTCAAAATCCTATATCCACCAAACTTGGCATACATATGTAGGTGGGTTCTAGAATTGCCCAGGCAAGATCAAGTTCTGCAAAAGTCAATCAATGGCGTCAGAGTCATTGGGGTCAAAGGTCAACATTTTAAGTTTTTCATTACGATTCACATGAAACTTGGTGCACATATGGAGGCGGGTTCTGGAATTGCCTTGCAAGGTAAAATTTTCCAAAGGGGCCAAGGGGCCACTGGAGACAAGGTCATGTCTGCCTCTCTGTTGACCTACTCCTTCCCAGGTCCTTTTGCTCATTTCTACCAAACGTGTTATGCCATTGAAGGTTGACCCCAAAATTACCCTCAAATAATTCATTTTGGAAAAGGTCAAGGAATTTGATTTTTAACCCGATTTCAGCCTAATGTTGCACACACTTAGGTGGAGTCATTTGGGTGAAGGTCAAGGTCATTGAGGTCAAATCTCACATTGCCATAACCCTTATTGTCTTCATGCTGCTGGGTACTATTTCCTAGAACAGAAAAAAAATGCATGGAAAAAAAGAAAGAATGGAAAAAGAATAATTCATATGAGTAACACAATGTGCCTTGTACCTGAAAAAAGGATAATTATTTTCTCTGCTGTGTGAAGACTGTTTGCAGGAGCATAAATGAGCGCCAAATGTTGAAAGCGTGCAGGTGCGCGGCGAGACATCCGGCGACGCGGAGGTGCCTCCGAATCTGCTGTTTCTTAAAAAATCCCCTTTTAAAGTGAAAGTGCCACTTTGACAAATTTACACAGAAGCGGGAGGGATATGATCTGTGCGTTTTGAGGTCACAGGGGAAGCACGCGCTCGCTGTTGTCACATCGTGTTGAAAAGATGAAACTCTCACCTGCTACGTGACTTCGCTTTTATGCGTTTCTGTATTTTATTATTATTTTTTGGACAAAAAAAGTGAGGATGTTGTCGCGATCCTCGCTTCTCTCGGGGTCTCGTTTCAGGTTAACGTTTCCGTTTTTTGCTCTATGCATAATGTCGGCGTGTGCAGCGGCGTAGCGTTTGATGGATTAGCGGCCACGCACCGGCGCGCGCTTTTACGTGAACAGTTCTCGAAGGCAGACAAGACGTCCGGCTCAGAGCCACTCAAGACGGCGAGAGAAATAACGAAAGAGAATAAAGACAGAGAGAAAATGACTCTGTTGTGATTGTGTGTATGTTGGTGGGGGTTTCGAATCGGGATCGCGAGTGACTCCAGGCATCCAGCCACATCTGACTTTGATTAATTGGCCTGACGTTCTTCCGTCTCTCCGCTGGGCAACCTGACAGAACGGTAGACCACAGCACAGCACATCACCATCAGGGATGAGCCGTCTTTTCACTTTCTTTTTTTTTTTTTTTTCTGCCCCTGTCGTTGTCTCTCTTTCTCTGCTAGTTGTCAGCAGGTGAAGAAGACACACTCCACAGAGCTTTGCCGAGTTAGCTAACGTCATTCGGGCACATCCGAAAATGACTTCCCACGGTGTGTGTGGGGGATAGAATGCAGGTTTCTGCAAAGCATTCCGCGTGTACACAACTTTCCAATCAGAATTACTTTATTGGAGTCGGTTACAGTCACTTTGGACAGTGACACAGTTTTTGTAATTTTACCCAGAGTGCGAATTATACAACAACAGATGGGGATCACTGCCTAATGTTAGTTAGCTAATGTTACGTAAGGCAAATGTTGGGTTTAGCTAACTAAAGTTAATTAGTCAAATTGTAAATTTAGACAAAAGTTAGAAACTAGCTAACATTAGTTAAATTGTAACGTAAGACAAAATTTTAAACTAGTTAACATTAGTCAAACTGTAACTTAAGTAAACACTTGGAAACTAGCTCAAGTCAGTTAAATTGTAACTTAATGTAAAAGTTAGAAACTACTGAACATGAGTGAGTTAAACTGAAGGCAAAAGTTAGAAACTAGCTAATGTGAGCTAAATTGTAAATTAAAGCAAAAGTTAGAAATGAGCTACCATTAGTTAAATTGTAAATTAAGGCAAAAGGTAGAAACTAGTTAACATTAGTTAAATTGTAACTTAAGACAAAAGTTTGAAACTAGCTCGTGTTAATTACATTGTAACTTAATATAAACGTTAAAAACTACTTAACATTGAGTTAAACTGTAATTTAAGACAAAAGTTAGAAACTAGCTCATGTTAGTTAAACTGTAACTTAAGTAAACGCTTAGAAACTAGCTCAAGTCAGTTAAATTGTAACTTAATGTAAATGTTAGAAACGACTTAACATGAGTGAGTTAAACTGAAACTGAAGGCAAAAGTTACAAACTAGCTAATGTTAGCTAAATTGTAAATTAAGGCAAAAGTTAGAAATGAGCTACCATTCGTTAAATTGTAAATTAAGGCACAAGGTAGAAACTAGCCAACATTAGTTAAATTGGAACTTAAGACAAAAGTTAAAAACAAGTTAACATTAGTCAAACTAGAGGGGTCAGACCCTCCCAGTGTCCCCTGTAATTTGAACCATGATTTTGCCTGATACCTGAACATTTTCAAGTCACTGAACATGTCTTGGACTTCATTTACATCAATCATTATAAAATACAAACTGTGCTACTGTGTGGTAAATCTGTCTAGCGTAGGCAGTTATTAAAAAATGCGTGACTATGCAAGAAGGAGACATGTGAGGGAAGCCATCAAGACACCCATAAAAACACAGTTTCTCCAATCTCAACCACATTAGCTTATAACTCCAGAGTTTTTATGGGTGTCTTGATGGCTTCCCTCACATGTCTCCTTCTTTGTCTGCTGCATAGTTACACAGCTTCATTGTGAAGTGGAGAAGAGAAGGATTTTCATACACGAAAACAGATCAAATCTAGGCTCGAGTCTCCCATGTGTTTCCTGGCAAACTTTAGCTGAAATTTCACGTGTTTTGAAGGAAACTATGTAATAGTACCCTGTGGGCATGAAGACAGTAAAGGCTACTGCAATCTGATATTTGACCCCAATGACCTTGACCTTCTCCCAAATGATTGACCTCTGGCTGACCTTGCCACGGCAATTCTGGAAAAGTGTTTGCCACATTTGGTCAAAATCGGGTTGAAAATCAAATTCCTTGAATGAATTCTTTAAGGGCAGTTTCAACCTTCATTGACATTCCAAGTTTAGTAGAAATCAGCAAAAGGACCTGGGAGGAGTAGGCCAACAAACAGACAGGCAGACATGACCTTTGCACCAATGAAGTTTGGTCTCGCCAAGGCAATCCCAGAACCCACCTACATGTGTGTGCCAAGTTTGATCAGATAGAAAAATCTAAATTTTGACCTTTGAAACCCAATGACCTTGATCTTTGCCAAAACAAACCCTTTAAGGGCAATTCTGGGGTTGACTGTCATCCACATATCAAGTATGAGATAGACTATGCACAATTTCTCCAGTCACAGCCACTGAAGCCTATAACTCCTTCAGATCTTCCTTATGGATGTGACTGTATGTATGCAAGTCCACAGATGATTAGCAGACAATGATTCTGTTAGCTTTGCGGTGGCCTTACAGGAAAACATTGTTTCTACCTATGGAAAACAACAATAAAGAGGCATGCTCCATGGTTACTGCAAGGGAGAATGTCAGGCCAATCAAGCTCATACGAGAATGTAGCAGAGCTATAATTGACATGAAACGGAAGATTGAAAGTGAAAAATCCTGCTTGGTGGAGCTTTTTTGCTTCATCAATGAAGAGCCTTTATTACAGCTCCTTGGTGTGTTTATGTTTAAGTGTTCTTAGGTGGTGTAGCATTACACGTATGAGAAACCGGTTCTTGAAATTTTGAATTTCGTAAAACGGCAACAGTACCCCAAGTGGGAAGAATGTGTTTTAGTCAGGTGGCTTAGGGAGAAATTGTTTACACACTGGACATATTCACCAAAATTGGTATGTGGGACCCTTAGCGGGTACCTATTGAATTTTTAATAGGACCCCCTCTCAACACCCCCCACATTCCAAAATTTTGGCAGAAATCCAAAATTGCCACCATCAAACCGATATGTATCTGTAAAATCCTTGATATTGGTCCAAATATGACAATCTTGGTGTCTATATGTAGGTTTTCAAGGTCAAGGAATTCAATGAGACACAATATATACAATAGAAATGAAAGTAAATATGATTCTGGCAACTTTACAGTATTGTATGAGTATTGTCACTGCAACTGTCCTTAAGAAATGTAAGAATGATCTCATTGATGAACATATCCAGCTACTGTAACTATGATGTTTTGATAATTCATTATAAATGTAAATAGCATCACATTATGTTTATATTATGTATTACGTCCATATTTCCCTTGTGACATAGTTTGTTTCAAGTTTTTTTTGTCAGTTTCTTGCAGAATAAATTCAGTTCCCCAAATACGTTTTGTGCACTATTCATATTACCAGAGTTTACATATCAATATTGTCAAAATCAGACTGTATTTGAAAATTTTGTTACAATAATGGTGGCCATTTTGAATTATTCACATGTGTACCTGCCTGTATCGTACTCTGTTTTAGTTCTACACCATTCTGCTATATCTCATTGAATTCCTTGACCTTGAAAACCTACATTTAGACACCAAGATTGTTATATTTGGAACGAATATGAAGGATTTTACGGATACATATCGGTTCGATGGCGGCCATTTTCCCAAAATTTTCCAAAATTTCAGAACGTGGGGGGTGTTGAGAAGGGGTCCTATTAAAAAATTCAATAGGTATCCCCTAAGGGTCCCACATTCCAATTCTGGTGAATATGTCCACTCTGTAAACGTAATGTGAATTTTGGGGCTTAAGCCACCTGACTATTTACCCATGATTGTTTTCCAAATGATCGCAGAATGTTACTAAAAAAAATTGCAGATTTAAGAGTTTTTAATCCACTTACTTTGGCTATGTAATTAAATAAGGATTTTTAGAATATACTTAAAGTTACTAGTATTGTTACGTGAAATAATGTTCTTTTTTTCCCCCAGCAATTTGTGAGAGAAGGTTTTCCTGGGAATTACCGGATTTCGGTGGAATGTTCTGCTACTCACTGTATTAATTATGTTGACGTGACACATTTGACTCCTGAAGGGACGTATTCCAGAAAGTGCTAACTGTAGCATATGCGGTCGTGCGTTCACGTTGGCTTATGTGGTCACGTTGACACGTAACCGCTAGCGTTAACCGCGGTTCGCACGGCCGCATATGCTAACTACATGTAGCATGACTGCTTATGCAGAGCGTGTTTAACAGCAACACCGTCAACTGTGGTTCGTGTGGCTACATGTGCTAATGCTAACCGCTAATGCATGCCCACACATGGTCGTGTTAAAAGGCTGTTAGTGTTTTATTTAATACAGTCTTGTCAGTAGTCGGCTACGTCAGTGTAACAGTATCAAGTATAAATCTCTGCAAGCTCCACAACTGGAAATTGTGGAATTCGTGGAAAGCTTTGATTGCTTCCAAAACAGTTTGTTTTAATTGGGATTCTTGGCTTATGTTTTTAAATGACACTTTTTGTATTGATAGCGTGATTCTGTTGCTCTTGCAGCTGCTGCTGATGGCGAAGAAGATGGTGAA
>OMMV01225323.1:0-12677 GCA_900302635.1 Chatrabus melanurus | reverse complement strand
CAGCAAGGTTTTCCAGCCAAAAACCGCAAGAATGAACAAAAAACCGCCCGTTTTGCCTTGTTTCTCATTTAAACACATTGAAATCATTAACAAGCTTTAAAATTACTCAGCCTATCCGATTTCAGAAACAATATTCAATCAAATGAATGCAAAAGTAGGCTAACCGCCCAAACCCATTTTTGCCCGCAAAGAGATTGCAAACCGCCCAATCTGGCAACCCTGGCTAAGCCGATAGTTGTTGTCGCCGCATGACATACGTCACGACCAAACGTTAGCGATTGGTTGTGGCAGATCCAGAGTAGCGCTGGGCAGATCCAATAGTTTTGCACCTCAACAGAGTCCCCGCCTTCAAGTAGAAAACACTTGTCAATGGAGAGTGTCCAGACTCTCTGTACAAATGAAATGTAGTACGAGAGTCTGGTAGGACCAGGCTAGCCCAGTGTGGTGTTCGTGAAGAAAAATCTACAATTTACAAAAAAAAAACAGACTGCTGCTAAGCCTTGCCTAAATTATTTTTGGGCTTATATTGCAGCCACATAAAATAAACTCAGACATTTATCCAGTAATAATAATATTTATGACTATTCCCTTTGACATAAATGACACCAACATTTTGCGGTCACTACATGTATTCAGCATACGCTGCATGTAAGATTACAAAAACATTAACATATCATTTAAAACAAATGTACTAAGATGCATTTATGAACTAGCAGGGCACTCAGAGTGGATACCTCTACCAAGGTTGAACAGTTCTAGACTTTTCTGTCTAGCTCTTATTATTTAAGGACAAAAAAAACTAGAGATCTGTGAGCAAGTTCACAAAATGATTCCTTCAAGCATGTTTTCATATGGTGTGCTACCATTGTGTGAAGTTTCATTGAAATCCACCAAATGGTTTAGGAGGTGCACTTACAAGACTCATGGACAGACAGACGGACGGACAAGGTGATTCTTATATATGCCTTCAAATTTTTGTTTGCAGGGGGTATAAAAACAAGATATTCCATGCAGTTAGCAGGGCAACCATATGATTAATGGATTCAGTCAGTGAGTGGGTCTGCAAAACTTCCATAAGTAACTCAGTAAAAACAACTACATATTTAGCTCTGAAATTGTTGGTTCTGGTAGATACAGGTGAGGACCAGTGAACCTCTTAATTTGGGCCATGCCAGCATCTTTTAAGATGCACAGTAACCAAAGCAAAAAAATAAAGACAGACAGGCCTATCAAGTTACTCGTGAAGCCTTGTTGCCAATTGCAGGGTCCTGGTGGCCATTAAGTCCGTTGTTGCTTGTTAATACTTGATAATAAAACTTATGAATAAGTATTTTGGTTCTCTGTATCCAAACCATTAGCCAGATAGGCAACACATTATACATGTTAATAGATATCAGCACATTAAATATGCCTGGTTTTAACTCCACCATTGAGATATTGTTTTGAGATTAGAATTGATATCAGTTCAATTTGGTGCAGAAGTAGGTAAAAAAAAAAAAATAGTTGATTAGATTTTGATTCAGATGCAAATCTAGGATCATTTTACTTATTTTTTTTTATGTTTTCCATTGATTTGAATATTATTTGTATATTGGCAAAGCAGCAACACCATCTGCACTTCAAATCAGTTATGGTCAGATAAACAGACGACTGTTGGGCCTTGGCGGAGATGTGTGTGCTCTGATTCCTGCATTATTGAGAACTTGGTTAATATGCCATCTCTTGCAATGTTAAAGAACGTGGAAAAAAATATTCCTGGATCAAACCCTTTCTCCAAAGTCAATGTTTTCCTCCCTGACCCATGCCTCACCTTTCCACTAGGCTTCATTAAAATCAGTTCAGCAGTTGTTCTGTAATCCTGCAAATCCAGCAAACAAGTGTGGATGAAAAACATAACCTTCTAGCTGAAGGTTATTAAATATGTGTATAAATAGATGGGCGAGCTTTATGAGGTAAGATTAATCTTCACAACCCTGATACACATTCCAACACACACTTGCAGACTGAGCAGACAGTATGGGAGGAAGCCAGACAGAAAAAGAGAAGAAAAAAAAAGTTGCTTCCACCATTTGGTGTAGTTAATTTGAGTCTGATTGATCGGTATTTCCAGTGGTGTTGTTTATCAATTAATGGCTGTTATGACAGGTCCCCTGAGCGGAGCTGTGTGGGCTAAAAGGGTTGGACGCTCCCTGGTCTAATCTCATCTGGGGCTCTCATCCCACTTTGTTTCAGCTTCAGCTGCTTCCAATTTGGGCTCAGCACTTGTGCTGCGCTGGCCATTTACATAACCATGAATATCAGCTGCTGTGAACTTTCTGCATGCCGCAGCATGCTCCTGCTTCTCTGTGTGCACAAGATTTATAGTATGTGTCTTTGTAGGTCTCTTGTGGTATATAAATACACTGGATGTGGGTGTGAATGCAGCTAAAATTTGATCTATCTTTGGGAAGGAATCAGACTTTGACAGCGTTGCTTTATGTGGACCAGAAGGAGTGTTGTTCAGCTCCATAACCTCTGACCTCAGCCTGGGGTCCCTCCACTGTCAGCTACTAAAACGCGCTGCCATCATCACACAGAACACCTGCATCCATCACTGTACAAATCCTCAACACCTTACCTCTCCCACCCACACGTGCTCTCAGACAGACAGCAGCACGCACGTACTCCGTCTCTTCTTTGCTAATGGCGAGCTGCAGCTGACTGATGTTTTAAGCATGGGGGTTTAGCGTGCACGCCTGTGATAAGCCACATTGAGCTGTGAAAACACAGATTACATTTCTGTGGCTTATTACAGACAGCGCGCCTCGCCTCCCAGCCATACCGTAATTGCTACCCAAAAACCGCAGCCTCCGCTTGGCTGCGAGATATGGCTTCATGGGGACCCCCGCAGCACAGCTTTGACAGCCGTGCTAATTCAAGTCTACATTTCCCCGTATGTTTCGCTGCACAGCCGCCCCCTCCTGTGATAAGCTGCATTTGTTTTAAGAGCTTCCTTCAATGCATCACATCGGGACTGACATGTCAAATGTTGTCTCCTTGCTTCTTCTTTACATTTCTAAAACTCCATCAAAATCTGAAAATGCAGGACGGAGCGCGCAAAAGAGTAAATACACCTGAGAGGCGAAAAAACAAATCCATGAATGTTTACCAGCTCAGTGCATAATCCTTATTTAGCTCTACTTTGTAGGATGACACTGACACAACCTATTTCAGAGATAATAATGAAATAATGCTGCTTTCATGGGACACATTTAATATTCTTTTATCAGAAAATTGCCTCTAAATGAGGTGTAATTTAGATTTTTGTGCTTCATGAACATACAGTGGGACAGCCCATCTGAAAATGAGCATTACAACCCATCCACAAGGGGATTGGGGGGGCAGCTGGAGCCTATCCCACCAGTCGCTGGGCGACTGGGGTACACCCTGGACAGGACGCCAGTTCATTGCAGGCTTCTGTGTGATCACAATAGAGAGATGACAAAAAACAATGAATAAACAATAAATAACACTAGGTGGCAGCCCTGCGCCCATTAGAACTTTTGAAGCCAACCATTCGTAACGACTGTTCACTCATGGTGTCACATTGGTTCTTAATTTAGACATTACAATCATTTATGAACACATGTTTAACTCTTAACAAGCTCGCCACAAGAATCAGCATGAAACTTTCCAAATAAAAGAATAATTAGACAATTATTGAGCAGTTTGCTTGTCCCAGAATCCTTTGCATTGGTGTGACATCACCGTGCTGCTGTCTTAACAGAGATAAAAACTCTCCTAATAAAATGTAAGCAGTGAAAACAACGTGGGCCCATTTTTAATATAAATTGCAGGAGGACGTCACACCTTGTCCAAATGATGGCGATAATCCATATATATATATTTTTACCTTTTTCACCACTATTTCCATTTAGCAGCTGCAGTGCACTGATGAAATGTTAATCGTGTGGGTTGATGTAAGATCTGAGTGTCACGTGTGTTATTAGTGGAATTAAATGTACGAGCTGTGACTCACTGGCACATGGCATCATTTTATGTGTAACGATCCCACTGACGTTTTTCCGACTATCTGGCTTCACTTCACCCTCTCCAAAATGTTCCTACATATGGGTCACAGTTTGCGTACACATACAAACATTTTGCCGTCTAGTTTATTTTTATAAGTCACGACTTAAGCGTTAAAATGTTTGTGCGCATCATTTAGGTCCCGTTTTGTGCGTAAAAATGATTGATAAATGAGGCCCCAGGTTGGAAGCAAACCAGGGACCTTCTCACTGAGAGACAGCAGTGCTAACCACTAAGCCACCGTGCTGCCCAAAATGAGCATTTACTCACTTCAAAAGCCAAACTCAACCAGGCATACTTCAAATCACTGTTTCTGGCAGACTATAAGAAGTGACTCCATCTGCAAATACTTAAGACTATTTTTTTTCCCCTCAAGCTCAATCAGAGATAAAGACCATTGTCGTCCAAGTCCACAAGTAAGACAATATCACCAAACCCACACAGAAAACAATTTGGACCAAGTAATTACACCATGGACCTGGAAATCCAGCCAAGTCCCGAGGTCAGGATGAAGAACTAAGAAAAAAATGTCAGCAAATGTGAAGCGAGATGAAATCTTATTTTTCTCTACGTTGATAGAGTAAGTTTGGTTACACTGTAAACACAAATAAGTTAGCAGAAGAAAATACATAAATAAATAAAAATTGAGGTGAATGATTGCCTCAAAGCATCTAAGTTTAAATAACTCAAATGATTCAACAGTCAAAGCTTATTTTATGTAAATTAACTGTTAATTTGTGTTAAACTAACTTAAATAAACATAATAATGTAATGTCTTAAACATTTGGACCATGTTGCACTGTGACACGCAGAAGCAGTCAGTGAACATCTGGCTTATGAACAACCTGCTCAACCAACTGAGCAACAGTCACTAAAATATGTAATATACATGCTAAAATATATCTGATTTCCCCTTTACATCACATTGTCTGCCAAAGACTTATTTTTAACCTGGGAGTTCATTAAATGTTATTTTCTTTCTTTTATTTTGGATTTATATGATTCAGATGTATATGCGTTGAAATATATGTGTTGAAATCAAACAAAATGAAAATAACATGGGTTACATTCATTGTGTGAATAAAGTACACAGCATTGGGATAATGGTGTAAATGGTAGCGGATGTGTTGCTGAAACTAAAAGTTGATGAATCAATCCCTGAATATTCCAAGTCCCAACCCTATTAAGGGGCAGGGTATGTTGGCTCTGCCATTGAGATTTTTGTACTTAAGAGTTTTTAAGGTCTATTAATTTTAATGCTGTAAGTTGAAACAACTGAAAATATTTGAGTTAATTTAATCAGTATTTTTAATTTAGCTGCAAACGAAAGATATATGTAATACTAAATTCAAATATTTTGGTACCAATAATTGATTACTTTCAGTTAATAAACTTAAAAAAATATTGATAGTCAGTTGTCTCTTTTGGCTTCACGGTGTATCAGTGTGATGTAATGTTTTGCTTTTGGATCCCCCCAAATGTGATAAAGCTACACTGTCAAAAATCCACAAAAGGACATATGACTGGATGATCGCTGCCCATAATGTTCTCATCATGTATCTGAGGCCCTGGTTTTGGAAACACGTGATCCAAAAATAACGTGCATGCATGTTAAAACACTGTATCTCTTTTTCAGAATGATCCTGTTGAGATACGATTGGCACGCAGAATTGTGAGCAGATAACAAAATACGGCCCAGTGACTAAACACGCTCTGAGTATAGATGACACTTCGTTTCCTTTGCTACACCTTCAGGCATCACAGTCCTGTTGCTTTAGATGTTGCTGAGATCTGCTGTAATGCAGAACAGTCCTGGGAATCAGACACAGCCGGGGGTTTGGGTGGCCTGGTGAGATAACTATGGATATAAAAACAGGCAGGGTGGGAAGATGAAGGGATCATACATATTTTCCACTGACTGTCACAAGCTGAAAAGCAGACATAAATGAATGGTGGAGTGACCCCATTGCAGGCACTGGAACTTCATGATTAGTCTGTAATATGCAGTAAGTACAGAAAATTAGCTATTTTTGAGGTTTATAGAGTCATAGTTCAAATCTATATTGCAGGAAGATAATCAGGATTCTTTTACATTACCAAGGTACTGAATGTTATTATTTCACAGTGTGAATGCTATACTATGTGCACAACACAGAAAAAACTACCAATTCTTGGAAGCGGAGAAAAATGTTATTGTACCTTTTCTTTTGTGTACCTATCTATCTATCTATCTATTAAAAACAATAAACTTACATAGTACAAGATATGCTTAAAAGCTTAAAGCTGAAGCACACCATGGATCCTATAAGTCATGTTCACGGCACTTTATAGTTCATTCATTCATTTTGTATACCTGTTTACTCCAATTTAGTGTCACGTGGGGGGTGCTGGAGCCTATCCCACCTGTCATTGGGCAAGAGGTGGGGTACACCCTGGACAGGCTGCCAGTCCATCACAGGGCCACATCTAGACAAACAAACACATTCACACTCTCACCTACAGTCAATCTAGAGTCACCAGTTCACCTAACCTGCATGTCTTTGGAAGTGGGAGGAAGCCGGAGCACCCGGAGGAAACCCACGCAAACACGGGGAGAACATGCAAACTCCACACAGAAAGGACCAGGTCGGAAGCGAACCTGGGACCTTCTAGCTGTGAGACAACAGTGATCTGCCGCCCACACTTTATAGTTGGTATTTATTAATAAAATAGCAATATATGGATGTCTCCAGAAAGGTTCACGTCTGCACTGTAAACCCAAATAAGATGGCAGAATTTAAAACAATTGAGGTCACTGATTAAAGTTTATTCACTCAAAAATAATAAGTTATTAGCATTTTTGAGTTAAATCAACTTAAATGAGCCTAATAATGTAATATCCTAAAAAGTTTGTGCATGTTACACTATGGCAGAAGGAAGGTCAGCCATGGATCTTGCGGTTTCTCAACAACCTGTTCCATAAACTGAACCACAGGCACTGACATTGCTGTGCTAACATATTTTTCAATTATTTTCTTCCCTCCTCCCTTGAGGTCAAAATGTCTAACAAAGACTTACAGACAGACACCATGAGGCAGACTCATTTGCTGGAATCATACAACAAAAAGAAAAAATAGTACGGGTTAAACACATTTATGGGTTAGGGTTAGGGTTAGGTAATATATTTACAAACAAGGGGAGCCTATGGGGTCTATAGAGCTCCCCTTGACAAAGCAAAGCTGTCTGGCACAAGAAGGTACTCAGACCACAATTCTGCTTGCTTAAACTGCCAGACAGGACAAGGGGGGGAAAAGAAAAAAAAAAACACATTTATGGGGCAAAGCTCCTCTGGTGCAGATAGTCAAGTATGCTGTTTTGAAACTAGGATGTCGGTGGATCAATCCCTGAAGACTCCTGTATGTTAAAGTGTTCTTGAAAAAGTCACTAAACTCCAACATACTAAAATTCCAACTCCCTTAAGGAACAGTGTATTCTGTGGTGATTCTACCTTGATTATTGTTTTTTTGTATTCAAAATTAAGTTCTATTAACAAAAAATATATATGTTAATTTAATCAATATTTTTTATTTAGCTGCAATCACAAGATGTATGTAAAACAAATTTCAAATATTTAAATTCTCTTCATTTTGATTTCTGACAACTTATTTGGGTTTATAGTGTGGAAAAAAAGGAGATCAAGAATAACATTATATGATGTTACGATCATGAGTAAAATGTGGTCTTTATATTGGTAGTCCAACTCCTATCCTACAGAGCAGCCTGCAATGAAAAATTGCATGACTTTTTTTCAGTTTGTGGAAGAATTCCAAATCTTTCTGCAGTTAGAGTTTATCCATTTAGCTACATCACACAATTTAAACCAAGAAGGAAGGTTGCTATTTTTTCTGAAATAACCATGTTGAAAATTTTAGAATTTGAAATAAAATCCTTTGTTCACCTTATCATCATTTATTTGACCTGATAATGTCTAAACTAAACTTGAAGTCAACTCATTTAGCTAAAATTGTAATGGGTTTTCTATCAACTGGTGTAAAGTAAAAAACTCCTTTGTCATATGTTCAATAATAATAAGTGATAAGCCTTTACTTATGGGAATGTCATTTTGGCAGAAATTGCAAAAACAAAACAAAATAAAAGAACATTATTGGAGAAAGGCTTGCTGTTCGAGAAACTCACATTTGCTCGATAGTGAAGGATGAGACCTTGACACGAAAATGAAAGAAATTGATCTCTTTCATCATGAAAAAAGACAGATCTTGACTCTATTGTTTGTGTACTGGCCAGTTAAATAAAGAAACATGTAACTTTTTTCCCCCCATTATTAGACGTTGCTACAAAATTTGTAATTATGGAACTGTTTGGTGCATTTTGACCCAAGATGAACCAGTTCCACAACCAGAAAGTTCATTCACAATCAGCATGAGAAAACAGCAGGACCTAAAGTGGAAATTGTGGTGACATCATGAGTGGGTGTGTCTTATTCTGGTTGTACAGGACATTGATAGAAACACAGCTGGCCCGCTAGACAGCACCACAGTTCCACACAGGTAGTAATCAAAACAGATTAAAGAATAAGAATTTTTTTCGCATTAAAAATTTGCTACAGATGTCTCGAAGCTCTCAAAGAAACAGGTGGAACTCCACAGACAGAGCCACACACACGTATCAGAGCTCAGATTCTAAAGCAGAACTTCTTGAACTATAAGTGTAGCTTCAGCTTCACTCGGCAACACTATGGCAACGCATTTAAGCTCAATTCAGTCTCCAGCTTTGACAGTGTGTTGAGCTTTTACTTCTTCTCAAAGCAGAGAATGAGGCAGCCAGCAGCAGGGTCTCTCAGTCTGTGCTGGCAAGAGGTTCTGCCCACGCGGCAGGAGCACCACAAAGCCCCGGTGGCCCTGGACGCAGTCCATGGTGCTGCAGGGTAAAAGCTCTGTGAATGGGACCTGTCACTTGCACTCAACGGCGTCTGTGATCTGTGCCACCCGGAACGACGCTCAGATAAGTGGTTAATCCCAGCATCCCCGCTGGGTCGACAGCCCCCTGCTGCCATGACAACTGAACTGGAATCTCCTCCAGCAACAACTTAATTAGATAATTCTTTGTTGTCTAACTGTGTGTTCCTCTATTTGTTTTAAATATTACTTCAAGAGTGGAGTCACGTGAAAAGAAATACAGCGTAACATGTAGACAGTGTCCAATGAGGAGGCGTTGGTGAGTGATTCCTCACACTGCAGCAGAAGAAGGAGGCCTGCATGCTCTCTCACCCGGTAGTGGAAGCATTTAGGAGAAAGCCAGTCTCTGTTTTCAGCCCCACTAAAAAGTGACCACTTTAACCAACATAAACATTTATTGTCCTCTGTGTCACAAAGTTTAACAATTTATGTTACACCCAGTCAGGTCCCGGCATAAACAGACGCTCCACCCATTTCCCCCAGACTGCCGAGAACGGGGGCCAGTGCCGAGGAAAGTCATTAGACTCTGGGAGTGTCTGTGTGGTGGGCAGCTACTGTAGTCCAAAAATGAAAACAGCAGTGCGAGCACAGCACTTAAAGTGGATGAACACTGAGTTAGTTCCAGCTGCACCATAAAACTCAAAAACCACACAAAAGAATCAGCCCTTATGTACCACAATGACTCCTACAAAGAACACATTAAAACTAAATAGAAGAATCAGCCGGAAAATGGGGAGGGTTCTTGTGTCTAATACGAGAGAGCCAGACTTATGGAAAGCCAAGCTTTTAAAGGGGTCGTAATCCAAAAGGTCAGTTTTTATCTACCTTTTGTTCTTACATATGGCTGAGGTTTCATGTTAAACATCCTTAAACTTTTACAATTCTGTGACTGCAAGTGAAGATTCTCCTGCTATAAGCAAATTGTAGGCCACAAACAACTCGTTTTAGATTTCTGTGACTTATGTCACAGAATTCCACATCTGTACTCCTCCTTATTAGGTGAGACACACCCACTGAATTGGTCTGTGCTCTGTGTGCCACACCCACGCAGCCTGTAGGAGAAAGATAGATGATGTCAAGCTGCAGGTCCTTTGCATTTAAAGCGACAGGCACGGAAACAGCTTGCTTCTTTGAGCACTTGATAATGATTTTGTTTCACCGTGTAAAACCTTAGTGTTTGTGGGAAATTTTTGGCTACAAACTTTAATATGTGTTTTTAAGACACCTGGTGACCTATATTAGCTCATGGAAAAGATTTTAACATCATGCACATTGTACATCACACAAAGAAGACTTTTAGATTGATAGGCACATAAAGTAGAAACAGACTTATGTTCAGGTATTTTTTAAATTTATCTCTCATCATTTATTTCGTTTCAGGGGCCTTCTGCAGTGCGGTACAACTGCTGCCTCTCCGGGCTTGTGTCATGCACCCTGTTGTCATGCTTGTCTTATGCTGCCAGCTTCTGAGGAGGACAGCGTTTCCTGCATTCAGTCTCACGTCTGCGCTCTCACATGCTCTCTCGCTCAAGAGCAGATCATTCCCTGACAACACGTGCATTTGTGAAAGAGGTTTGACAGACAGATGCCAAAGCTGCCCTGTCAACTTGTTTCTCAAAATGCTTCAGACAGCAACATCTTAAACCCTCTGCCTGGCTTGACTTACCTTCTTCACAGGCGGTGCCGCTGAATCCTGGGCAACATTTCCACTCCAGAGAGGTCACAGTGCGGTACACCACTTTGTACGAAGGCCTGACCACGGTCTTGTAGCTGAACAAGATACAAAAACAAGATAAAAAATTAAAGACATCACAGAGGTAAAGCTGATTGGTGCGTTCGTGGCTAAGATGGCTGCTAGGTGAAGCAATTTGCAGCAACCTCTGCTTTGAGTCTCGGTCTGGGCAACCTTTTGCTGCAAGTTTCTCTCTCACTCTTCCCTGCCATAACTTCACTATACAGTATGTGTCGATTAAAGGCTGAAGCAGCCATATCTACAAAAATACGAGCTGATTAGGAATTGTTGTCTTTACATTTTCCCAAAATGTCTTTGATCTACCCCCAGATAACAGGTGCTGTCGCCCTCGTCCCTTCAGTCCCACCTCTCTCTACAGTTTTTACTTTACCCACACTCGTGTAGGTACTCAGCCTGTGTCTCTGTCTCTTCCTAAAGCTCTGACTTCCTGTCTGCACCTTTAACCCTCTCCCTCATCTCCTTCAGCTCCAGATCCAAATCCTCAGCAACAGGCTTTCACTCTTTCCTGGTCCAGCTGCTCCATCCTGCACTCCTGTTCCTCTCTCACCCTAATTAAGTCTTATCAGTCTTTTTTTTTTACTTTGCTCTCTAGTGATTCTGTTGTTACTTTATGGAAGTTGCCTGTTTCCTGAACCCCGATGCCTGTTTTCCAGCCTTATATTTTTGGGATGTATTTGGACCTTGGATTCTGGGCAGTCCCTGTCTGTCTGTCTAGAACTTTGAGCTCTGCTTCTGTTTGTGCTATTATCTCCACATAGCTCTTGCCTTTACTGTTGTTCTGATAATCTTGATTCCCTTTTGAGGATCTTGTCTTTGACTGTGATTAAATCACTTGGTACTTCAATATACTGAGCGCTGTGAATCTGGATCAAAGCATGATGCCTGCCAGCGATGTTTTGCAATTTACAACTGGAGGAAAAACTTACTTATGCTGAGGCTACATTACACTTACAGTAGGTCTATCAAGATGACATTTTGAGAAGATTCTTAATGACAGATTTCTTCCTGAACGGATGATCTTCAATAGCAAACAACAAACCTAATAAGAAACCTGGGCTCTTTGGTAACAACGCTGTGAAAATAAACCTGTATGTTTGCCATTGAGCTTTGAGAAAACTGAAGGTTTTTCTGCTATTACACTCTCTTACATCTGTGAAAAGAAAATGAACAAAAAACCAAAAATACAAAGCACACCCACAGTAAAAGTAAGTAAGTTCTTTCGGCTTCTCCCAATTTCAACTTGGGGTCGCCACAGTATGGATCTGCATGTTGATTTGGCATGCGTTTTACACCGGATGCCCTTCCTGACAAAACTGCACATTACATGGAGAGTGGGCAGGAGTGGCCTTGAATAGGGAAGCTTTTGCTTTGAAAGCGATCGTACTTAACCGCTTGGCCAAAGCACACCCACAGTAGGTTTCTGAAAAATATTTTAAGGTAAGATTTTTTTTTAAATTTTTGCTTTTGAGATTTGGCATAGGTTTTTTATACTAGATGTCCTTCCTGACTCCAGTTCTAGATGGAGAAACCTGTACACAGCTCCTGGTGTTACCAAGTGGTTTCCCAGCCAAGTACTAATCAGGACCTACTCTGTTTCAGTTCTGAGATCTGACAGGATCAGGTGCGCTCAGAGCAGCACAGATTACATACCGTAAAGTTCCGTGTATAGAGCGCACCCGTTTATAAGGCGCACCCCGACTTTGGGCGTGTCCAAAAAAAAAAAAAAAACTTCCTCCTCTCTCTCCCCCTCAAAGGCTGCTCTCAGCGCAGCGTCAGAGTCTGTGCACGGCAAGTCGTCTTCTTCCTCTCCTGCTGGCTCCAGTCTGCCCACAGGACATCATCCTCCGTCCCGTCTAAATTGTTGGAGATGCAGCACTTTTTAAAGGACTTACGAATCAGCT
>OMMV01225319.1:0-10609 GCA_900302635.1 Chatrabus melanurus | reverse complement strand
CCATGGGCAAACATTCACCTACATTTCATCTGGATCTCCTCATTCTTCTGGATCTGTTGATATGAAAAATGGTTTTAGCAGGGGCCATGCACATATCGCGTTCCTGTGAGATAACTAATAGTGCTAGAGACTTTTAACAAACACCATTGTGTTCCCGAGACAATGCGAATTCACTAAAGTGCAAACAGATTTGAGCTATCTTTAATAGTTAGTAAACTAGATCCAGAAGAAAACCGCCATTATGGAAATATCGTTTTTCATGCATAACTTCCAAACAAATTATGCTATCAATGTGATTCCAAGGACTCAGGGTAGGTTTTCAGTATCAATGAATCCAAATATAAATGTTTAAAAAAAATATAAGACTACTTTGCCTTGTGGAATTCTATAGCAGGACCTTACGGCGTGGCAGAGGTTTGCGATCTCCGAGTCCTTCTAGTTATTATTATTATGGTAGTCGTACTTTAGAAGGTGTTGCGGGTATTTTCCTATTTTTTGATGCATCTGTTTGACTTCTGCATGTCTAGGATTGATTGATTGTGTCATTCTACAAAACTGAAATAGACTGAAGTTATTGTAGTCCTTTTCCCCTCACTGAACACTTGTTTTCAGGTCCTGCATTTAATTCAAACACTCAATGACATCAAAATATGCAGTAGAAGTTAGTTAAATGACAAGTACAACCATTTATTGAATGACAAGGTCTAAAGTTAAAATCTGTCATTGCTAAAGGGTCTAAGGACAATGCGTGTGTGTGTGTTGAACAGAATGTAAATCCTTCTGATGGTTTAATTTTGACTTTGCTATACATAAAACAAAACATTTCTTTTCCACTGTGAAGGATCAGTAACTAACTACAGGGCACTTGAGGAGCCCATAAATCCACCAAGGTCCACCAGTCTACTGATTACCTGCCCTTGACTGAGTTGCAGTTGAGTGCAGGTGGGGGCGCTGTTTATCCAAATTGCAAATAACATGGACATCAAATGAGAGACATTATAAAAAGGGTCAGGTTAATTCAGGTCGGGAGATTACACTGGTGCCACATCCACCAAAGTACTGAACTTGTGTTCAGTACTGGGTTGTGGGTGGCAACCGCCTAGGAGACAACCAGTCCAACCCCATTTCCTGAAAGTAGCCATCTATCTGCCGCAGCCAAGTGATACGTAGGCATCCCCTTGGCCTTTTCCAGTTACTAGGGTCCTCAGCGCTGATTCACCTCTTGAGCATTTTGGAAAAACCTAGTAAGTACGAAAACAGTAAAGTTGAAAAAACAGCAAAAAACACGGCACCAGTTTCAAGATGTTTTGCTTCAGTAATACCTCTGGTTCCCTCCATTGCTTCTGGAAATGTCAGAATTTTGAACTTTGCCTTCAAAAAGTCAACCAAAGTTCAAAGTTGCTAGGTTTTGGCTGAATAAGTGAATCAGTTCTTGGAACTTGCTAGGTCCTGCCGCTTCAATATCTATGAAACCATAAATGTTTTCTTATCAAATGGTATGTCATAAGATAAGGAAAAACCTTGTAAGTCTAAAAATGGTCTTAATTTTCCAAAACACTCAAGACCTGCGTGCTGGATCATGCCCAGAGAAGCACAAGGCCAAAATGTCAGTTGATATTCCCTAACAATGCATATAGTACGCCTCATCTCCATAAGTAACCAGTCGTTTGACACACTGTAATTCCAATGGTACCCAAGGATCCTCTGAAGAGTGCCAAAGTACCCAATACGAAGTACCTAATACCAAAGACGTCCAGGAGTTGATTTAGATCAATAGTTGGGTCCAGGTCTCACAACTATAGAGTAAGGCAGGAAGCACCGGGACCCTAAGGGCCTCTAAAATCCTAAAGACCTTCAGGGTCCATCATGGAAAAAACAAGATTAATGAAAAATGATTCTGGATCAAAATCTGCCTCCAAATCTGATCAACTGTTGCTTAACCCAAGGCCTACCTCTCCACCAAATTTCACTGAAACCTGGTCCTGCATTTTTGCAGTATCCTGGTACCAAACAAACAAATGCTGTAATCACATATCCTTCTTTGCTGAGGCAAAAGTTGCCTGTTCAAACTCAATAAAACTGCTTCTTGTTGAAAAACTCAGCCAATAAGAGCCTGTCACCAAATTAAAAAAAAAATATCTATGCAACAATTACTATTAAAAAAAAAAATAATGAGAGGGCAAACAGAAACAGAAGGGGAGGCAGCAACGATGTGACCTTTTATTTTGTACTGCTCTAATGTAATAGTGAGTTGTGTAATCAAATGAGCCCCCACCTCCTCTTTGGTCTTTTTAGACAGCACTCGAAGCCAATCTCCAATCATGGTGAGGACGGCTGCAAAGTACGCCAAACCCACCAAGATCCAGAACCACACCAGGGGCTTGTACCATTTCATATAGTCAATCTTACGGTTTCCACCTGGAAAAGAAGGGGAAAAAACGTAATTAACTATTAGAAAAATATTCCCGGTAGACAACACACAGCCTGACAATCCTGCAGTCCAGTGATGCTCGAAATACGTTTGGAGCGACCCCAAAAGAGCCATTCATTTTATTTTTAAAATGGTGAAACTGATTAAACTTATTCAGTGAGTGTTAGAAGGTTAAGGTAAGGTAAGAAGGTATTCATATATCCTGAAGTACAACTCCAAATCAGAAAAAGTTGGGACAATATGGAAAATGCAAAAAATAAATAAATAAAAATAATTAAAAAAAACAGTTATCCTTACATTTACTTTGACTTCTACTTCAATGCAGACAGTATGAACCCAAGATATTTCATGTATTGTGTGGTCAACTTCATTTCATTTGTTAATATACATCCATTCCTGCATTTCAGGCCTTCAACACATTCCCAAAAAAAGTTGAGACAGGGGAAATTTATTCTAAATATGAGGAATAAATCATCACTTTTACAGCCAGTTTTCTTGAGACAAGTCAGGGGATGGACACAAACATTTCCAAGTCACTGAATATGTCTTGGACTTCATTTACATCAATAATTAAGAAATACAAAGAGTATGGTACTGTATGGTAACTTCGTGTCAAGTGGGCAGTTCTCAAAAATTGAGTGACCATATTGGAAGGAGAGTACGGTAGTGAGGGAAGCCACCAAGACACCCATGACCACTCTGAAAGAATTATAGGCTTCTGTGGATGTGAGTGGAGAAACTGGGAATGGTGCAACATTTGCTCAGAACACACCTATGACTAATTAAGTGATTAAATACAACCCCTTTGCACTTGTGAAGCACCTTGGGGCAATTTATGCTGTGATTTGGTGCTATATAAATAAATTGAACTGCACCCTATTTACGCTCACATTATGCACCATGTAAATAGCAAAGTCGGTTGGACATGCCCAAAATGCACTTGCTATGCACTTTAAACCATGCACCACAGGTGATCAAGATAGGGCCCCTCGAGTACTCCATGATAGAAAGATGTACTTATCATTTTACCTGCCACATAGTCTCCTATTCCCACTGTGGTGAGTGTGATCACCACAAAGTAGATGGCCTCCAGTGTGGTCCAGCCCTCGATGTATTTGAAAATGACGGCGGGAAATGCGACGAAGACGATGCAACCAGCCAGGATGAACAGGATTGTGGAAGTCACTCGAATCTTAGTCTGGCTGATCTGTTTGTGTTTTTGCTGAGGAGAAAAAGCAAATCATTTTATTATTAACAGAGCACAAGGACACTATCGAGGCTCAAACATGACTCCATCTGTAAGTAATTAAAAGAAACTGCAGCTTACCCTGAATATCTTCTCAACTCTCAAGATGCTTTTCACAAAGATGGTCCCGAGCTGGTCGCCAATCCCCGCCAGCAAGAATCCAAAGAGAGGGATTCCAAATATGGCATACAGAATGCAGAAGATTTTCCCACCCTCTGTGCTTGGAGCTATGTTTCCATAACCTGTTAACATGCAGCCAGAAAAAACACAAAGAAGAAAAAAAAAAAAAGAGAAGCAGAAGAAGCTCATCGATGCTTTCTTATGTAATGTGACCAATTGAAGTGCTTATGTAATACCTGTGAGGTCTGAAGTAAATAAGCTCCTCAGAGACAATAATTAGGTTGCCCTTCAAGAAAATTACATTAATTATGGCTTTAAAGTGACACAGACACAATGAAGCCAGACGGACAGAGGACAAAGCCACTCCACCCTCCTGACAGTATGAAATTTTGACTTCCACTTCTCTTCTCACTTGCTCTAAAGACTAATAGCACTGTATCATTAAGAATTTGCATAGAATTTAGAAAAAAATTATTTTTACTGAAGCTCATCTGATCATGTCTTCAAAATCCAATATGTAATAAAAGACTTTCAAACATTGTCGATCTTCAGCCCTTCACATCTGTTTTTAAAATGATTAATTTCTGTTGAAAGATAGGAGCATTTCTGACATGTAATACATGCTTCTGTAAGAATGTATAGAATTAATCTATTGTGATATGTGAAAGCAGGGATCTGAAGGGTTTGCAATCTCTGAGTGTTGTTTTTCCACAATGAAGCTCATGTCTTCTGACATTTCAGAATAAATTCACTCTGTTGACGGTAAATTAAAGGGCTCATATGGAGTAAAACCTGTTTATATCTGTCTCTTATAGTTACATGTGGTTGTGTTTCATATTAAATATTCTCTAAAGTCCCAAATTTCTAATACTATGCATGTAGAAATTCTGCTGTAAGAACAATTTAGCCCTGAAATGGCTCGTTTTAGATTTCTGTGACATATGTCACAGAAGTCCAAATCTGGACTCTGACTTGCTCTGTAGGACACGCCCACTGAACTGGCCTGACTCTGTGGGACACGCCCACGCCGCCTGTGGGGGAGAGACGCCCCGTACCCGAATGCAGAGGGGGGTGTGGCAAGTAGCAGCTCCTCAGAGGACACAGAGAACTTCTCAGACACCCCTGAAAATGTGCTTTTTAGTTTGCATTACCTCAGTGTCTAAGGGTTATTTTTGGCTTAAAGGTTTTAATATGTGTATTAAGAAGAAGAAGCTTTTTGAAAAGCTATATGATCCGTTTAGATGACAACACCGAAGGGAAAACAATTAACTTAATGACTCTGAGCCACAAAACAGCATAGAAATTTCTTTCCAGAAAGCTAAATCAAAATTGGTAAACATTAATGCATTAATAACATTTGACACCTAATTTGTGCATCCTAAACATAAAGAAATATACTTTTTAGTGATAAAATCCTGTTGTAACTGTAATCGTTAAGCGCTTTACTCTTTTTAACATCTTATTTTAACACAATATTTTGATTAAAAACATTGTCATTATCACAAATGTCTCTTCAGGAATTGTGAACATCACTAGACCACAATGGCTATGCCAGCAATTATCTGCATTTGCTGTTTTCGCAGTTACAGTAATGCTGATCTTCACAGTTTGTCATGTCTCACAGGTTTTCCATCATTCAGCACCACCTCACGAGGGAAATGAGGGTTGTAAAATTCACCTTTTGGGCAGCAATAAGAGGGAAGGGTAGCTTATGTATGCATTATTTTTATTGCATTTATAAACTAATAATGTTGGTCACTGGGGCATTGGCTTATCCCAGTGTATAATTGTTCAACGAAAGAGAGGATCATCATTCACACTGCAACTACTCTGGTACAGTAGCATCTCCAAAAAAACAAACAAAAAAAAAAAAACCTCTCTATACATAAAAACAACAGGTTTCAATTTGAGCTGATCTATGAAGGTGTTTGAAATTGTAAAAAAAAAAAAAAAATCCTCTTTTTTTCTTACAATTTCTTACAAGCATATATTTTATTGTCATTTATTTATTTATACCATACCTATAGTTGTGATGACAGTTCCAGCGAAGAAGAAGGCACTGCCCAGTTCCCAGTAACTGGAATTGTAGGATGTGTCTCCAATAGGACTCACTCCTGCACTCACAGCATCTATAGCATGCTGGGGGGGGAAAGATCATTTAAATTTCAAGTCTAATACAGATGAAGCAAGAATTTGGAAGGAGACGATAAAGGGAAAACAAGAGAAATCCAGATCACAAGGTCATGGTACATTTTATTAATCGCAGGTGGTCAATGTGTGAAAGTACACACACAAATACATAAATATACACACCACATATACTCATATACCCCCCTCCACACACACACACACACACACACAGAGCATCTCCGAGTACTTCCACTCTTAAAGCGCTTTAATGCTTCTGCGGCAATGCAACGCCATGGCCACGCTGTAGCTTTGATACCGTAATGCTTCTTTCGAAATTCTGCATCGCGTTGGTCCGTGTTCTTGTGCAATTCACTGCCGGAACCGAAGGGAAAGTGAACTCGTTGATTGTTTGTTCCTGGCTTTGTTCCTGAGGTCTGAACAACGGCGAAGAGCGGTGTTGCAGTTGGCAATGATCAACATTGAACAACAAATGCCTTTATTGCAAATGTGGCGACAACAACGAAAGAGGAGACGCGTACGGAGGTGGTCTGTACATCGAGTGAATGAATCGAGGCGGAGGACGGGCGAATATACCACACTTGTTCGACTTCTTCGGGACATGGACGGAGAAATGCACTTCACGTATTTTCGTATGTCGTGTGAAACCATTCATACACCCCCAGAGCATACACAGCAAGCCGATTGATGCCGCCCAGAGACTGGCCATGACGTGGACCAATCACAGCCCTTGCAGTCTGTGTCGTCTCGACGCATAGTTAGAATTTTTGGGAGGTGCGCGTCAGGCTACGGCGTAGGACGTGGAGGGGGTTCACAACGAGCCACGGCATCGCCGCGACGCCGTAGCATAAGCTAGGCTTTACACATGGTCACACCCACACACAGATACATAAATAAATACTTCATATCCTTTAAATTTTTAGATAATCACTCAAAATATTACTGTGTACACAAAAGTGAAAATTATTTCCTGTTTCCATTTGATTAGTTGGTGCACGCATAAGCATCTACATTGTGCCAAATTGCCAAGCGCACAGAGAATTGAGATAGAAAATAACACCCTGCATGATAGACGTTATTATTGGGTGTCTATGTGGATAATAACAAACAGGGAAATACATTTGTTGAGCACAGAATAGATTTTGTTCGCTCCGAGGGAAACGTGCTGTATGAGTCAGCACCTCACCTTTTCCAATGGCCGCATACGCTGCCAAAATTACTGAACTATTTATATCATGTGCACAAATTAATCAAACCATGGGTACAAATTATACACTGCATGGACACAATAAGACTGTGGGCGCAATATTTCTTTTTTTTTTTTGTTGAAGTGCCACACACCATGGACCCCTTCATGTGTGCACTTTAGAAGTCATGTCCTTTAAAGGAGTGCAGCTTTTTCTTTTTTAATTATTTCAGCTGCTCTTATTTGGGGTTCCAACAATGGAAACATCCATCTTTTGCCACAGGTGAGTGTGCCATTATATTTGTTTCTTTTTAGCTGCTCCTGTTTTGCTTGGATGCAAATATACCTGTGTGCGTGTGTGTGTGTGCGTGCATGTGTGCCCAGTATGTATCTCTCTGCTTGTAATAACATCTATGTAACACCACATAATGCACGTCATGATGTAATACGGAAAATACGGCACTGGTCACATCGCAGAAGTTTTGAACATGCTCAAAATGCTGCTCTGTGGTTTCATTTTACCGAGACATCTGTTGGCAACACAGTTTCTGTGCACACGCTGCAATAGGACTTGCATTTCTGTACGATCCTGGCAAAACGTGCGTTTGTATCGCATCATAGTGCAGTGAGTGGCCGGCTTTATTCTCGCTGATCTCCTGCTTTATCTGCTCGTTCTGCTTTATCTCTAAATTCAGTATTTAGGGCCATTTTAAGAGGAAAATACATTTGTTTTCAGAGCAACACGGACAATTAAAGCTTGAATCTTGCCTTTGGGATAAAACAACGACCAGTTGTGCTGACACCATCATCATAGCGAGGGGCACCTTTGCTGCGTTTCCTAATAATGGGCTATAATGCACTGTTCTGCCTCCAGTCTGTCTGTGCGAGCTTTTAGTGAGGTCTTCGGCGGCAATAAAATATGCATCAGATCTCGTGGCATACATTTAAAAACAGAGTGGAGGACCACTTCTGCACAATGACACACATCACTGCACAGACCCACTCGTAAGCCCGCAGGTGATTTACATCGGTTCAATCAGCACAGCCTCTCTAATGAGGCTGGGGGGGTTGTATCTAAAATTAGCAAATTACGGTGATGTTATTTAATAGCTCTTCCAGGCGCAGCTATTTTATGGGCGCAATATCAGAGCATTAGCCAATAACCCTCAAATAACTTCATTCTGGAGTCAAGGGAGAGCTATAAATAGCAGCGCTTATCTGCATAATTAATGAGGACATCTGTTTTTATATCTTGCCTTTTCACAGTCAAGTTCATGCTGCATTATTGTTGCAGAAAAGCCTTCTTTTCCAAATGCACCTTTAGGTCAAGAGGACAACGGCTTGCAATGATGCAGCAGGGGATTAAGAATGGCTACGGTGTTTTTTTTCACTGCACAGACAGATTCTTTCGTTTCACAATCACTGCCGAGTGCACACGGCTCGCTCTAATCTTACATGTAGTCTCTGAGTGCATGCTGCAGGATCGCTAGAGACCAGGCTAATGTTCTGCAGATCCTTATCCTCTCGGTGAGTCTTTCTACCCCGCAGGAGGTGGTGGCAGTGATCCAGCGAGCTTGATGCTTCCATTTCGCCTTCACCCACCCTTCTCTGTGAGCTGCGATGTGCGACCAGGAACTCTCCTCTGCAGCACTTTTTCCATCACCAATATCTACAGCTTGACCCTGAACACCTTTGAGCAATTACACAAACATGCCACGTCCTTCACAGAGCCGCATCAAAGTTGAACTTGATCACAACTTTCCATGCTGATATGATGTGGTTCCACTCTGATAATGCATTGCAGTTTCTTTATTGATTTCTGATCATTACGAAATATTGAATTTATAGTCGTGATTTACTGTTTTTGGAAATCCGCTGCAGTAATGGCCTTTCAAATGGCTTGGTTTTTGGAAGCAAGCGCACTAACCGCTTGGCTACCATGCTGCTCCCTTTGATGAAATAATAACAAGACAAGTATTTTTACCCTGTGCGCCAGCGGTGCAGCAGGGTATTGTAATCGCTCATGTGTGTGTGTCTGTGTACAAAATAACTCAGAAATGGATGAACAGATTTTCACTAAATTTGGTCGGAATATTCAATAGGCGAGTGTCTCCAGATGATTAACTTTTGGAGGAGATGGATCAATGGTCAAGGTTGTCAAGAATATAGTCTAAAAAACACATTTTCTCACATCTCTCTGAAACCAGTAAGTTGAGAGACATGATCCGAAGTTTATATCATTAGCCACTGGTATAAGTGGCGCCAAGATGACATCACTAATACGTCATGAAATTATGGCATAATCAGGGGAGCAGCTTGTCAACAGGCGAGGCAGGCAACTGCTTGGGGCCCCGAGCCGCTAGGGGGCCCCCGAGACCGTTGGTGTCAGATTATTTATAGCCTAACATAATGTGATGAACACTGGTCGGTAGGGCCCCCTCAGAATTTTTGCTTAGGGCCCCCACAGACTCTAGAATCGCCTCTGGGCATAATCACCTGAAAAACACATTTTCCAGAATATCTCCACAACCAATATGTCTAGAGAGGTGATCCAAATCTTATATTAATCAGGTAATCATTTGTCATTTCACGGTGTAAGTGACATCACAATGACATCACTAATATGTCATGAAATTATGTCATACTTGTCTGAAAAACACATTTTCCAGGATATTTCTGCAATCAGTAGGTCTTAGAGAGGTGATGAAAATTTTATATCGATCAGGTAATCATTTGTTACATGGTATAGTGACTCCATGATGACATCACTAAAACATCATGAAATTGTCATAATTGTCTGAAAAATGCATTTTCCAGATTATCTCTGCAACTAATAGGGCTAGAGAGGTGATCCGAAGCTAATATTGATCAGGAAATCATTTGTCATTTTGTTGTATAATGCAGCTTTTACACCTGGCCAAGCTTAGTTCTCACGAGTGGAGGCTCGACATGGCTTTTGAATGAAACGCCAATTGTGTTTCAAATTTACAAAGAAACTATTTCATTTTAAAATGTGCTTGGGCACTGATGTCATGATATTGATGTTATTCTATTTGATCACAGCTTCTTTTCCTCTAAAGCTCACACTCATTGAAGTCCTTGCAGAAACATTACACAGTTTATTGACAAGATCGCTGTGAGCTGACCTTTTTTCTGCAGACATGATTGAACAAACACTGCATTAACATTTGGAGTTGCACACTGGTTTTCCTGCACTTTAGTCATAGAGGTTGTTCTCAGCGACGCTGTTAGGGCAAATCAGCTGGGCCAGGTAACTGTAGGTAAGTGGGGTACCAACATCTGTAGATGTCGTTAAATTGTTTAGCAGTTTAGATATGTTGTTAGTTTTGCACTTCTTACAGACAATCTTACTTTCATCCATTTCCACTTTGTGTATTTTCTTTAGACTAAAAACATTTTTTGTGGATGGGGTTTTTTTCCCCTTTTTTTCACTTCATCTTCATCCCGCATTCATGTG
>OMMV01225318.1:0-14139 GCA_900302635.1 Chatrabus melanurus | reverse complement strand
ATGTTATGCTGGACGTCTTTTTCGAATATAATAAGGGATGGCTTATAATTGGCGAGTTTACATTTATGAATATGTTATTTATCAGCAATAAGGTCAGATTACTCATAGAATACTGATTAGTTTTTCCCACGGGCGCCGTATATATATCGCACGTCTCACTTGCGGACCTCTTGGGCGGGGCACACATTTACGTTGCAGCCTGGCTCTTCGCTGGGAAGTCGTAGAATCTGTTGGACATGTCCAACATCCGCCGTAGGTGCTTACGTGCTCTCTGCGGCCTCAATATTTCGCACGTCAGCTTTGCGTGCCACGTGCGTTTCTGCACACGTTTTGGACGCAGACAGGCCGTAGGAGCTCGTATGGCCGGTTGTGACCGAGGCTTAAGCAGATAAAAGGTCTGGAGTTGATTCCAAGTTTTGAATTTGAATAGGTCCAAAGGGGTATTGATGCAAGTGAAGGAGGCCATAATTAGGCTGAAAAAAACCTCTCAGATAGACAGCAGAAACTTTAAGAGTGGCAAAATCAGCAATTTTGTATAAGCTTAAAAAAATGCACTGATGAGCTAAACATCACCAAAAGGCCCGTAAGATCACAGAAGACAATAAAAGTGGATGATGTCTTTCCTCGGTCATTTAAACCCCTTCACAACATCTAGACAAGTCAATAACACACTCTCAAGGAGGTCAGCATATCACTGTCAAATGCGACAGTCAAGAGATAACTTCATGAATGTAAATACAGAGAGTTTATGACATGGTGCAAACCACTGGTAATAATAAAGAACAGAACAGCCAGATGAGACTTTGCAATAAACCATCTTTAAAAAAAAGACCCCCCCCCCCAAACAAGATTCTTTGGACAGATGAATCCAAGATTACTTGTACGAGAATGATGGGAAGGGAAGAGTATGGAAAAGAAAAGCAACAGCTCATGATCTCATGTACACCACATCCTCTGTCAAATATGGTGGAGACAGTGGAATGGGAGCACTGGTCTTTATTGACGATGTGACTGTTGATGGAAGTAGCATAATGAATTCTGAAGTGTAACGCGCTACACTGTCTGCTCAGAATCAGCCAAATGCTGCCAAACTGATAGGGCGACACGTCACAGTGTAGATGAATAAAGACCTAAACGTACTGCCAAAGCAACCCAAGAGCTTCTCAGGGTAAAGAAAAGGAATATTCTTCAACAGCCAAGTTATTCATGTGACCTCAACCCAATACGGCATGCTTTATACTTAGTGAAGATAAAACTGAGAGCAGAAAGACCCACAAAGAAGCAGCAACTGAAGGAGGCTGCAGTAAAGGCCTGGCAAAGCATCTCAAGGGAGGAAACTCAGCATTTGGTGATGTCCATGTCATTGACTGCAAAGGGTGTCATCCAATTATTAACAATAATCTTTATGTTTATAATTGTGTTAGTTTGTCGAATTACCTTTGGCCTTAGAAGATAGAAGTACTGTGTATAAAAAGGGCCGACTGGCCCTTTATTTAAGCCCGTTGACGAATGTCGCGGGGTTATTGTTTTCGCCTCCGTGTGTCTGTCCGTCCGTCCGTCCGTCTGTCTGTCTGTTAATAACACCTAAGCGGATTTCAACCACATTTGGCACACAAGTTGACTTTCACCCAAAGATGAACCCATTAACTTTTGAACAGCCAGGGTCATAGCATTACAAAATGGCAAAACTTTTGATATTTTCATCCAATGCAAATAGATAGGAAAAGCAATTTCAAAGGCCTGTAACTCCAGAAATAGAGCAGATAGACCCATGGTTACTATTGAACATTAATAGGAGGTCATATAGTCGCTTTCAAAAGCCACCATTAGAAATTACCTTGAGTGACCCTGAATGTCCAAGTCAAGGTCAAGCAAACTTGAATCACTTATTGTGGCAAAACCGTGGGCTTGCACATCCTGAGATAGTATCACATAGAAAAGTTATTTGGGCTCGGTGGGCTTTGCACTCTCTGAGTGTTTTTCTAGTTGTTTTCGCCTGCGTGTCTTTCTGTCTGTCTGACTGTTAGCAAAATATCTCAAGAACGCCAAGACTGATTTCAACCAAATTTGGCACACAAGTTGCCTTTCACCCAAGGATGAACCCATTAATATTTGAACAGCCAGGGTCATAGCATTACGAAATGGCAAAACTTTGAAATTTTCTCCCAATGCAAATAGATAGGAAAACCAATTTCAATAGGCAGATAGACCAATAGTATCACATAGAAAAGTTATTTGGGCGCTGCGGGCTTTGCACTCTTTCTAGTTCCTTAATGGTTTTTGTCCTATTTTTGTTAAACCCTTTGAATTAAAGCTGAAAGTCTACATTACAAGCACATCTTGAATGTTTCATTTCAACTCCACTGTGGTGGTGTACACAGGCAAAATTACAAAAATTGTGTCACTGTCCAAACACTGCTTACCTAACTGTATGTGATCCTAGATCGAATTTGAATCTGAAATCTGCCTGTGTAAGCGCTGTAAGACCATTCTTATAAGACAGAGCAGATATTTTCTGAGTAATGTGAACATGCTAAATAAGATTTTTCTACTTTACATTTAGTTTACTGACATACGCAGTCCTAGATCTGATTCAGATCTGATTTGCATGTCAATCCGTGTGACTAATATGAGAATAAATGGTTTTATGTTGGTCTTTGCAGCCAAGTGAAGCAGGTGGCTCTGTAATGTAGGGGTCAGACTATCAACTATACAGACTAGAGCTTGATTCCAGGTGTGACAGCTTCAGGCTACCTATCTATGTTCTTGGAGAAGACACTTCTTTCCATAATTCATCCTTATTGTAATGCTGAAATGATTTTCTGTCCCAGAAAGAGGATGATTTAATTCTGAAGTATTACACTCGGTTATGCTCTTCATTACATAGAAATCATGTAATCATTGTTAATATCGCAAAACTACATTACAGCCCATTTCTTCTTGAACATGATGAAAGACTGCCCCCTGTTGGCTAAGTGTAAGAATTCAATATTATCTCTAAAATTCTAAATAATGTTACAACTATTCCCGAGTGCAGTAGCTGGTGCTGTGTTTTCATGTTTTAATGCATTAAATCTCGCATTGCTTTGTGCCCTTCCTTCCATCTTCCATTTGCTCTTAGGTTGGTAGAGTATGTGTGGAAAACTGCCTGCAGTTCGATGGCTTCACTGTCACATACCGACTGGAGGTGCCGGAGAAGAACGTGTCTGCTGACCTGCAGTCCTGCTACGCGGCCGTAAGCATCACGCAGAGTCCCGGTGAGATGTGGGGACTGCTCTACGTGAATGACTCAGTGTCGCTCCGCAGGCCTGAGTGCCAGGATCTGCAGTACCTTGTTGTAGCTCAGGAAGAGCAAAAGCAGCTGCAAACCAGCACCCACGTCCTCATCGTATTAGATGGAGAAGGTCAGTCTGTTGAATGCAATATGAAGGGCTCAACTTTTCAGATTAAATTTGCTGCCTTACGACAGCCTCAACGCTGTCTGAGCAGGCTGACATCATCGGTTTTCAGCTGTCCATGCCAAAGTGAGCAGCTGGAAATTTCAGGTTTTTACACACTGGGGATATGTTTTTAGATCTCTCTTTCGGAGGTGAAAATGTTAGATTACTTCCCTCCTCAGTTTTGACTCTGGAAAATCTACATGTACATGGTGGTTTATTCTGGCATGACAATTCTAATCAGCATGACGTCACGCCGCGTTCACTTCCGCATGCCACGGCTTTGGCCATATTTGTTTTGGGTACAAACATGCATACGAGCAGATGACTGGAGTCCTGTAGTTTAGTAATCTGTTGGGAGAATTTCAGTTTTGAGACATTATCTCAAACAGAGACGTCTTGTGAGTTTTTTCTTGTAAATTTATGCCTTTACCCATGTAAATTCTGTATATTTCTCAGAATATTAACACCCTCCTCCAGCCAGCTCCGTTTTTTTTTTTTTATCAGCTCAAATACGCTGTCAAACACATGAATCCAAATGCATAGTAAAGAACATTCACAAACACATGCTTATACAGGATTATAACTACTTATGTCACTTAATTAATTTTCTAAAAACATTACCTGTGACAAAATACGTTCCTCAGACATAACTGTATTTCAGTTATGGACAGCAGACTTTGCTGTGGTTTTCAAGCACCGCCCTCCCCAATTTCCACTAACTTTTAGCAAACAAAACTTAAGATCCAGGTTATTTTCTTTGTTTGCAGTACAACTAAGACCACAGCAATGTTTGGAGCATGTTTAAGTCCTCTCAATAGGTGGAAAATATTTCACTTGCACAACGACGGCTGGCACGAGCCTCTCCGTTGTGACCCAAACAAATATAGCGACCACGTTGTTATGCTCAGTCAGACTTGGTGAATACAACTACTTGTGGCTTTATTCATAAACGAGACAGCACCACTGTTGGCACACTTTAAAAAGAAAGAAAATAATTTATGTTTGGCTCATTTCAAATTCATGATACTGTACAGTCAGATTGTGTTGAATGTATCTTTGCTTTAAAAGGTAATCATCATCAAACCAACCATAAAACACGCAAAGGGACAAAAAAGGAGTACTGTTTGCATGCTAACCCGATACGTTACCAAACAGAATGAAGACAGAGTATGCCCGCACCCTGATACCTCAGGGCTCCTGTCAAAAGATAACTCTCAACCAGTTTAATGAGATAAGAAGGTGCACAGCCATTCAGTGATTTATACAGTCAGGTCCATAAGTATTTGGACAGTGACACAATTTTTGTAATTTTCTTCTGTGCGCCACCGCAATGGACTTGAAATGGAATAATGAAAATATGCTTGAAGTGTCGACTTTCAGCTTTAATTCAAGGGGTAAAGTTAGGTTACTAAAAATGTCACATTAACCATTTAGGAATGACAGCCATTTGTATGCACAGTTCCTCTATTTTCAGAGGCCATAAATAATTGGAAAACTAAATACAAGGATTGTTGTTACTATATAAAATCACGTATATTGCCAGTTTTTTTTTTTTTTTTTTTGAGACGTCAGTGGATGGATACACGAACATTTCCAAATGTAATATTTCTTTAAATTGGCCTGATGGAATTTTTGACATCTAGTTGTAAGGTTTCAGATTGCAACCCATCCAATAACCTGCAATTCTGTTCTCAAAAAAACATGGCCTGATCATGCTGGGAAATCCATATGTTTACGTCTGCTGCACATTTATGCCTGTCTCAAGTGCTTTTCCCTGTACAGCGGAGCCAGCGAGGTTTGTGCAGCTAACAACATGGACTTGGACGTTACTCCGCCATCCCACTTTATTGTATGGTTTATAATAGACATCATATTAGGATTAGTGGCATCTAAGGAAATTTCTAGACTTATTTAGTACAGTTAGGTTACATAAAAAAGGATTATATCAAAACTTAACAACACATCTCATCTTATCACATTCAGTCCAGGTCACTAACTTTGTGTGCATTATCATTCAATAACTTCAGTTTTGTAGTTTCACTGAGCCTCTGTGAAAGCTAGACAGTGATAGCTAAACTGGTACAGTAAATTCTGTTAACTTGTGTATGTTCATGATGCCAGTCAGTGTTACAGTCTACAGTATGTCATATCTCTCATATTGGAGAGACTGTGCACAGGGCAAATTTTGTCTGTTGCATCACCAGTCATGTGGTTTAGTGGAAAAGAAGGACTTTCATACAATGAAACAGATCAACTTGAGACTTGCGTCTCCCATGTGCCTTATGGCAAATTATAGCTGAACTTGCAAGTCTTCTGTTTAAGAAAATCCTCTGCTCCACTCCACTATGATGTTCTGTAACTGGTGATGCAAAATACAAAAGATGATTGTTTAATTTCAACTCCATTGTGGTGGTGCACAGAGGTAAAATTTCAAAAATTGTGTCACTGTCCTTATGGACCTGACGGTATATTTGCAGCAAAATCTGCCCTCACATGAACAGGGAGCCAGTGAAGGCAGGCTAACACTGGATTAATGTGATTGAATTTCCTAGTTCTGGTCAAAACTCTGATGGCCATATTATTAGATTTCTTATGTTACTATGCCAGAGAATAAAACATTCATAATCAATTCTGTAAGACATAAAGGCATGAATCAGAGTCTCTGCATCAGCTAAGACAGAATTAGTCTAATCATTGCAATGTTGCAAAAGTAAAAAAGGGCATTTCTAGTCACCTCTCTGATATGCAATTCAAATGACAAGGACAATACGGTTTCATTTATCTGTTACATATTCCACTTAGTTGTCTTAACTATTCTAAATCTTGGTTTCAGATTCTAAATTGCCATTTGTATGTGTTACGTACCAGACAAGGCCACTCAGGAGCAACGCTTCCTGTCCTGCGCAGAGAGCAGACAGCGAGGGGACTGTGAGTCCGTCCGAGGCCTGGGGGCAACAACAGGAAGATGCCAATGGAGGCAAGGCACTGAGAAAGGTGCAATTTTCTTCTTATATGCATAATGAAGAATGTGTAATCTCAAATTTACAGTAAAATTGTAAAAATTATTTCATAACTTCTAAATTAACTATGATAAGCAATAATACATTTATATATATACTGCTTTCAAAAAACATGAAAGCGCTGAACAATGATTTGTATTACAAAACATTCACATAAATTTCAGCTTGTGCATAAAAAGTAGAAATTAAACAAAATAGAACTATTCATTTTCCATACCTGCTTACTCCAATTAAGGGTCATGGAAGCCTATCCCAGCAGTCATTGGACAAGAGGCGGGGTACACCCTGGACAGGCCGATAGTTCACATATAAACAGACAAACACATTCACACCTACGGTCAATTTAGAGTCACCAATTCACCTAACCTGCATGTCTTTGGAAGTGGGAGGAAGCCGGAGCACCCAGAGGGAACCCACGCAGACACGGGGAGAACATGCAAACTCCACACAGAAAGGACCAGGTCGGAAGCAAACCTGGGACCTTCTAATTGTGAGGCACCAGTGCTAACCACTAAGCCACTGTGCCGCACCAAAACTGAACCAATCATAATTAATTATACATTACAGAAAAAAGGTGAGTTTTAAGTTTAGAATTAAAACTTTCAATAGAATCGGACTGTCTTAATGTTTGCAGGCTCCCTATTCCACAACAAAGGAGCACAGTAAACAGAGGTTCTACATCCTGCTAACTTCTTCATCACCTTTGGAACACAGAGTAAATATACATGTAGTTTTATTATTGGACGACATCAGAATCTCAGAATTATGATTCACTGGAGCTGTCATCACCATCGAGTGCCTCATGAAGTGATGTTGCAGCAGGCAATGGTGGCGAGGCTGCAGTTTTCGTCTTTCCCTGAAGTAAAGGAATTAACAATGATGAAATATTGGTTTAGGATTGTGAATTGTTCTTGATGCTATTAGACCCACACATTGATTCAATAAGCAGAGCTGGCCCGTTGCATAGGTGGTGTAGACAAACGCTAGGGGCAGCACTGACCCATAGGGAAACCCCAAGTAAAGGCAGAATTTTTCTTAACTTGTACTTTTTTAACAAACACTATTTTGATACATTGAGTGGAGTATTTAATTGTAAATATTACAAAATAACCTTACAAGATAACACAACCTCCTTAAAATCATAGAGTAGCCATTCATGTACCACAATCCTCCACAACACTAGGTAGCAACAATAAGTCCTGAAGTACTTTTTCACAGCTATTCCTGTTAGTCAAAGAAGAAGTTAAAATCAGTCTGTGATGTGCAATTTACACTTATGGTGCCAAATGTTGCTTCTTCATTTTGACATCACAATCCTTGTCTACATAACTTTAAAAAGTTCACCACAATAACCAGCACAAAACATTCTCAAATAACAGAATAAATAAACAATTGTTTATTATTACATTTCTACCAGAATCCTTTGCGCTGCTGTGAAGTGAAGTCCTCACTGTTGCTTCTGGCATGAAGCAAATTATTTCCGTCGTGCAATTTTGTTCTAAAAATGGGCCCATGCTATTTTCGCGGCTCAAATTTCATTAGAAGATATTTTATCTTAATAAAGAGAGTGGTGCAGTTTACGTTCATCTTTATCGTCCTCAACAAAGTGAGCAGCCATTGAGTGCAGCAGCACACTTATTTCACAGCAGCACATAAGATTCCGGGACAACTGTAATGATAAATAATTGTTTATTTATTCTGTTATTTGAGAATGTTTTATGCTGGTTCTTGTGGTGAGCTTGTTAACGTTATGTAGATAAGTGATTGTGATGTTGAAATGAAGGGTATCTCACAAACTGACCTTCACTTCTTGAATGGTTATGTACAAAACTGCTTGATGACTTGTGGTTGCCACCTATTGTTATGGAGGCGTGTGATATCTCTGACTTTTTTTTTTAAGAACTATGTACTTATAAAGGTTTTTTGTTTGTAAAATAAAAAAAAACACTGGAGACCCAAGCTATTCCATTTCTGTGTAAGTGCATGAATGCAGTAATTGGTGGTTAATTAGCTGTGAAGGGCGGACCAAATTGGTCAGGGCCGGCTCTGAAGTGGTGGTGCAAGTAGCTAATGCACTTGCTTCCAAAACAGAAGGTTCCCCAATCAAGACCACCTGTGACCGTTCTCCACATAATGTGGAGTCATATCAGGCAGGGCATTTGGTGTGAAACTTGTGCCAAATCAACAGGCGGACCTGTGTCAGATCCACTGTGGTGACCCTGAGCAATAAAAACACACAAACCAAAATAAACTTCTTTTAAATGAACATCTGACATGTCACATTACAACGCTGCTTGACCATAATTTGACAACGTCCTATCACAACATGTTTGGGACCACACAAATTTACATTTGCATAAGGTTCTTCTGCAACGTTTTTACAACATAGATGCAACCTTGTATCAATGTTGTGTGTTTGCTGGGCACCTGCCCCGTGTGTTTTCTATCTTGCTGCTCCATTTGTAGCTGAATGGCTGCATCTCGCATATGCCAACTAATGATTGGCTGAACACATCTAACTGAGTTAATTGTCCATGATGAGATCAGGGAGAAACGGAAAATTTGCAAGGCACGTGCACTCAAGGAGCCGAGTCTGTGTAACAAACAAACTCATGGGAACAAAGACCATCGTCTACATTAAAAGCAGGAGTCACAGCCTTATGCAAATTTACTTTAATTTTGGCATATTATATCTACATGTGCAGCATGTAGCATACAACATAAAATTACTGGAATTTTGCATAGTGCACTAACAACTGAGTGTGCTGAACCATGACATTTCCGTGTTGAGTAGTAGTATTATCTGAGACATCAGTGCTGCACATGCGGGTCTGCTTCTTTGTTGAATTTATTTCTCGTATTCAGACTTAACAAAAGCTCTAATCATGTTGTGTGCATGATGTTTGTCATCTGGTTATGTTTTTCCTCTTAATTTTTGTTTCTCCTGTGTTTATATTCCAGGAATATCAGAAACTTACTCTACATGCTCTCCTGATCTCCGGACATGTCCAGATGGTTTTTGTGATGCAATTGAAAGCAAAGATATCTCAATATGCCCACAAGACTGTACAAGTAAGAAACATGTTCTTTGCTTCTTTTTTTTTACATTGAGTTCCTGCAAGTGTGGTCCTGTGGAGGAACCCCGTGGGGTGGGGGGGCATGATTCATAGAGAAGTTCCAGGATGATGTATGGTTATATATCTCAAGCCACGGCTTTAATGAAGAACATCATGTTCAACAATTCGTTATTCATTGACCTACTTTTGTGCTTTGGACTTTCCACAGCACTCTATATGATGTAAACCACATTTTATATGACAGAAAAATGAGTGAATATGAATCCTGTGTTGGTGTTTTGTCTTTGTAGAAGAAACTGTTATTGGAGGTCATGAACGAGGTTTGATGTTTGGGATCAAGGCTGGTTACGGAACGTGCTACTGCTACTCAGAGAAATGTTTCTGTGAGAAGGACGATGTTGAGGGTGAGCTATTATTATGACACAGACCTGACAGAAAGAAAATGACACGCTGCCGACATGATGTGCTGCTTCATGTCACCTCATGAATTCACACAGCGGATTGTCACTTTCTTAAAGAATGCATGTAATTTTCTGCTCTGGCTCCTCCAGAGGCGATATGTGACGACATGTGTAAGACCATCATTGCCACGGCGCTGCTCCTCTCCTTCATCATCTCCATCCTCCTGTCCTCATACTTCATTCATCGGTACCACAAGAACTCACCAAAGCCTCCGATAGCGTCCGCCGAGATGACTTTCCGTCGGCCAGCCCAGCCTTACCCAATCAGCTTTCCTGCCAACAACGTACGCAGAGGGTCGCAAGAATCAATCGAGACGGACACTTTCAAAATACCTGTAAGATACTTCTTTCAGTGTCTGTCACATTTTTTTACATTTTACCAGTTGCCACCATGTACAAAGTTTGTGAGACGTCATGGTGTTTCTGTCTATGTGGACACAATATCTTATTAGGAATATATAGGATATACTTGATGTTTTCACCATAGGTACCAACTGGGGAGGAGAACATTGTATTAAGTTTTAGGCTTGCTTGGTGGATATATTGTGTGTGTGTGTGTGTGTGTGAATACAGTCACTTAACATTAAACGGGAGACACTTGATACACTTATCGGCCCCTTCATTGGGTTTGCCCGTTAAACTGCTCATTAAAGCAAATGGGCATGATCGCAGATGGGGTACAGCAGCAGATGACCACAAAGGGTGCCGCTCTAGTCAGCTAAAAACAGGAAACTGAGGCTACAGTGGACACTGACTATAAAGTACTCTGCACTTGAAAGCGCTGTGTAAATGCAGTCCGTTAACCATGTGGTCATGAGCTTTGGGTAGTGACCGAAAGAACAAGGTCGCAGATAGAAGCGGCGGAAATGAGGTTCCTCCGTAGGGTATCTGGGTTTACAGGGACAGGATGATAAGCTCGAATATCTGGGAGGGATTCAGAATAGAGCTGCTGCTCCTTCGCATTGAAAGGAGCCATCTCAGGTGGTTCAGGCATCTGGTGGGGATGTCCCCTGGTCGTCTCCCTAGGGAGGGCTTCCAGGCACGTCCAACTGGGAGGAGGTTCTAGGAAAGACTCAGGACACGCTGGAGGGATTATATCTCCCAGCTGACTTGGGAATGCCTCGGGATCCCCCAGGAGGAGCTAGATGGGCTGGCAGAGGATAGGGAAGTGTGGGCTGAGCTGTTTAATCTGCTGCCATCGTGCCCCGGACCCGGATAAGCTGCAGAAAATAAATGAATGAATCTTTACAATTACTTGTAACAAGTTGTTACAAGTAATTGTATGTTTGTTTCCCATTTAACCAACCACATTTTGTGGGACCGGTTGACATAATTAGATTAATTATATATAGCATTTCATTTTTTCGAGTGTATCAACATTTCAGACTATTGTGTGATGTTATCATCTGAATATGGATGAGAATTTGTGAGGAATGTTTCCAACACTTTGTTGGATCTATGAAGGATAAAGGCAGTTAAAGTTCTGAAGGCAAAAGGAGGTCCAACCTGGCACTAGCAACGTGTACCTAATAAAGTGGCCAGTGAGTCGACGAGCTGATTAAATTTCACAGTTGTTTAGTATCTGTTTGCATATTAATTAGGATTAAATGATTTTTGCTTTCTAACAGCCATTATTTGAAAATGTATATGAAATAATATACATAATGGACATGTATTATGCATGTATGACACAAATAGGATGGCATATACATATTATGTTACATAGTTTGCTGATTTGCAGGAATTATTCCCATATCCACAATCCAAAGGATGCTGAATAAGAAACTTTATATTAAGAATGTATATATTGTGTTGACACAGACATGATGACATAGTTATGCTAATTAGGGTGCTGATTTGCAAACAGAACTTTTCAATCAAAATGTTTTATTTATCAGTTTTTACCAAATGGTTAAACTGTGGAGGGACAAATTGTGCCTCTTCTTTCAACATGCTGTCAATGTTGTTGTGTTTACAGGAGGATCCTAAGTGGGAATTTCCTCGTAAAAATTTGGTACTTGGCAAGACCTTAGGAGAAGGAGAGTTTGGGAAAGTTGTCAAGGCAACAGCATTCAGGCTGAAAGGAAAAGCTGGCTACACCACTGTGGCTGTTAAAATGCTTAAAGGTATGACCTGCCAGACGCAGACCAGCCAAACTGGAAAGTAAAGGTGACACATGAGGAGTGAAGAGATGAATGGTTTCATCATTTCCATCCTTTTTCCCCTCCGTCACAGAAAATGCCTCACACAGTGAACTGCGAGACCTTCTGTCAGAATTCACGTTGCTGAAGCAAGTCAACCATCCACACGTCATTAAAATGTATGGCGCATGCAGTCAGGATGGTAAGGCTTCAGTCTACAGCCGTCCTCCCTCACCACATGTTGCACATGGATTTGAAGTGTTGCATTTCTCCGAATAGGTCCACTGTATCTGATTGTGGAGTATGCCAAGTATGGCTCACTCCGTAACTTCCTGCGTGAGAGTCGGAAAGTTGGCCCAAGTTACATGGGCAGGGACGCCAACCGCAACTCCAGCTACCTGGAGAACCCAGATGACAGAGCGCTCACTATGGGTGACCTGATCTCCTTTGCATGGCAGATCTCCAGGGGCATGCAGTACCTCGCCGAAATGAAGGTATTTGACCTAACCTTTGAAAGACTGGTGCTTAAGACAGAAACCTATAAGGAATTGGTGAAGAAAAAGCACTTGAAATAAGGATTTTGCTCCAACAGCTTGTTCACAGGGACCTTGCAGCAAGAAATGTTCTTGTGGCTGAAGGACGAAAGATGAAGATCTCAGACTTTGGCCTCTCCAGAGATGTGTATGAAGAGGACTCATACGTTAAGAGGAGCAAGGTAAATAAAGGAAATGGAAAAGTCTTCTTTTCAGGATAATTTAAACAAGATTTTGAAGGGATGTGAGCAGGGAAACATGTTGTCTTATTTTCTAGGGCCGAATACCTGTTAAATGGATGGCCATAGAGTCCTTGTTTGATCACATTTACACAACACAAAGTGACGTGTGAGTATAGTCGCCTTTTAAAGTACTACCGCGCAGATTATTATGTGTTTTGTTTATTAAAATATTCTCATGGACTTGTGTGCCTCCTTCCAGCTGGTCTTTTGGTGTGCTTCTGTGGGAGATAGTGACACTGGGGGGAAATCCGTATCCAGGTATTGCCCCTGAACGCCTCTTTAACCTTCTTAAGACCGGCTACAGAATGGAGAGACCAGAGAACTGCTCAGAGGAAATGTGAGCTTTGACCTGTTTCTTTATGCCTCATTCTCACTCAATACAAAACCTCTCCTCCGCTGCGTTCACACAGCACTCACGGAAAATTACTCTGCCAGGAGGATTTATGTGATGAGGTATTTAACCCACAGTACAAATGTTTCCTTGCAGGTATAACCTCATGCTACGATGCTGGAAACAAGAACCAGACAAGAGGCCCACATTCTCAGACATCAGCAAAGAACTGGAAAAGATGATGGTGAAAAGTCGGGTATGATATTATGACGCATTATCCACTTTCTTCCACATAAAAGACATGAAACCTTTGTTGCTCCTATTTCCTCACATTACATTGCAGGTAAAAATATAAACAACAAAAAAGGTTGCCTTACACATCATTGAGATTTGAAGGACATTCGGTTTATTCTTTCAACTCGAAGCAGTGCTTAAGGCCCCGCAGGTGGGATGTCCCAGGGTGGAAGAAAAACAAATCAACCTTTTTTCACACAAACGAAACAATCTTTTTTTTATTACTCAGTAAATATACAATAACTTTCAAATGAGCCAAACATCAACTCTCTATCATAAGAAGTTCCTGAGATAATCAAAAAGAATGTTTCCCTGGCAACCATTGTTTACCTTAGAAACCATGTCATCATGGAATAAAAGCCCTTCCAAAGAACTTTCATATGAGCCAAACATAAGTGTCTATCATAAGTAGTTCATGAGATATTCAAGAAATAATTTTTCCTGGGCAACCATGGTTACCATAGCAACCAAATTAACATATGAAAGCCCTTCCAAAGAACTTTCATATGAGCCAAACATCAAGTGTAGATCATAAGTAGTTCCTGAGATATGCCATAAGTACAGAAAGGTCACTTGGCAGTACGTCATAACAGACAGACT